>JASANC010000952.1:0-101747 GCA_030248135.1 Theristus sp. LFF4_11 | reverse complement strand
AATGGACATGATTTAGCTTATATTATGGACTTTAAGAAGAAAAAATCATGATTTTTGAGCAAAAATTCATGATTTTTGGGTGGTCCGAGAAAATTTTTGGGCGAGTGTACTCTCTACGCCATATTTTTGCACATTATTTTTTCAATGATACACTAAAATAGGATAGCGCCAAAATTTTTTGTTTAATTTTCCAAAAATTGTGCCAAAAATGAGGTTAAGCGAGCATTGGAAAAAAATTTAGTTAAAAAAATCCGCATTTTTTGTTTTTTATATTGTTTTTTTTAAATATTTTTTTTTATTTTTGTTTGTTATTTTTGTTCTGCGATTTTGCAGCGCAGCTGTCGAAGATAAAAAAGGTGCATTAAATTAGTATGTCTGAAGTTGAAATGGCGGACGTGTCAGAAGCGTCAGCTGCAGCGCATGCCAGCGACGACATTCAGTTTGACGAAGATGATTTGCCTTACGAAGAGGATATTTTGAGAAATCCGTTTTCCGTGAAATGTTGGCTGCGGTATGTGGAGCACAAAAAAGAACAGAAGGCGCTACCGGAGCGCATCAACATGGTCTTCGAACGTGCTTTGAAGGAACTGCCCGGCAGGTGCGTGTAGTTTTCGTGTTATGTTGGTTTGGTTGTTTCTGTTCGAACGTAGGGTTGTTAAACAAAAATGAAAATTTTTTTTTTTAAAAAAAAAAGTGATTAAAAAAAAACAAAAATGCCGATTTTTTTTTAAAAAAAAAAATTCGAAAAATTTTCCTCTAATATGCTCTGAAAACCTCAATTTTGGCACAATTTTTCGAAAGTTCAACAAAAATTTTCTTTGATTATACCTCGTAAAACCTTTAGCAGTCGATTTTGGGCCGTTTTACCGACTGATTTTAGGCTTCGACAACATCTGCGATGAAGTTTTTGAGCGTCCCAAAGCTTAGCCTACCATTTCCGATGCAGATAAGGTGACGATTAGCCTCGCAGAGCGTCCGATTGTGCTCGCTGCACCGTTTGCAAGCGCTACGTTGTCTGGTTGCTGCTTCGTGTCGTGTCGTCGCGACACCATCAGAAGAATTGATCGAATTTCAAGGCGGTATGTTTGTCTTCACTTTAGCATTAGCTTAGCTGGGGACAATTAGTGACGTTAAAGGGTGGAGGGGTGAGGAAAGGAGGAACAAAACAAAATATGAAAATTTCCGCCATACGGGTGTCTCGGGAGCGTGCATATTATATGTGTTCTGCGCCTCTCGTGTTTTGGCACTTTTTTTTTTTAATTTTTTTTTTTTTTTTTTTTTTTTTTTTTAAAAAAAAACAAAAATGACGATTTTTGTTTTTTTTAACAACCCTATTCGAACGAAATGTGTCCCAAAAAACGTGTGAATGGTTAGTTGATTTATTGCTTTCAGTTACAAGCTCTGGTACAATTACTTGAAGACGCGACGAAAGCAGGTGCGCCGAAAATGCATCACTGATCCTGGCTATGAGGAGACAAACGCCTGCTTCGAACGAGCACTGGTGTTCATGCACAAAGTAGTGAAACACTATTATCATTTTTTTAGATTCTGCGACTCAATGTGTGTGCAGACCTAGAAAGGAAACTAGTTTCAATCGTAATGTGGCAATTCAAAATCGCCGGCGTGACTCGGCTTCATTTTGGGGGACTCGGATCATTCTGCCAATTTTGAATTCCCGCGCCATGCATGCAACTGTTTACTTATCCAAGCGCGCTTTGAGTCTCTGGACCAAAATAAAAGATCATACTTGTTTTACCACCACAACATGTTGTAAAATCTTTCAAGTTCAATAGTCCATTCTGTTCCCACGATTGCAGATGCCCCGAATTTGGCTCGACTACTGCAAGTTTCTCAACGGGCAGCGTCTGGTGACCCGGACCCGCAAAACGTTGGACCGGTCGCTGCGTTCACTGCCGGTCACACAGCACCAACGCATCTGGCCTCTCTATCTCGACTTCGTTCGCTCGCATCAAGTGCCGGAGACTGCAGTGCGCGTGTACAGACGATATCTGAAGGTGCCAGCTGTTGTGCCTGCGAAATGGGCGAGTGATTGAAGTTCGCTGTTTTGCCCAGACTATAAGATCTGTCTGTGGTAAAACACCTTCGGCAGTTCTGCCTGGTGTCCACTGTCCAATCGCACTGACGAGCCAGGCGGCACCGCGGTATGCGTCTACCTGGCGAAACCGCAAACAGCGAACTTCATGTATTGATATTTGGTCAACCAACCAACAGTCGTGGCAAGCAACTGGCAAGAAGCTCAATAAAAAGCTCTCATGTTGTTTGTTTGTTTGTTACTTCTGCAGCTGTTGCCAGAGAATCGAGAGGGCTTCATTGCGTACTTGAAAGAGATCGATCGACTGGATGACGCCGCTGTTGAGTTGGCCAGAATTGTGAATGACGAGAAATTTGCGAGCAAAGATGGAAAGTCGAATCATGAGGTTTGTTTTTTCTTTGTTTGCCAGGATTCCGGTTACCGAACTTTACAAAAACTGCTCATATTGATTATCTGCATTTTGAGAAATGGCGATTCTTTAACATTGGGACTGACAAAGATAATGAACAGACTTAACTGATCTTCACTGTTCTTTGACAAAAAAACGCAGCTGTGGCACGAATTATGCGAGTTGATGTCGAAGAACCCTACGAAAGTGCATTCGCTGAAAGCAGAGCCGATCATTCGCCAAGGTATCAAACGTTACACAGACCAAGTTGGCTTGCTCTGGTGTGCGCTTGCTGACTACTACATTAGGAGTACGAACTTTGAACGGGTTAGTCGTCATTCATTGCTTTCAGTCAAAATGTTTTGTTTTTGTTTTCTTTGAAATTTTCTTCTTTTACGCATAGCACAAACGGATATGGGCATGTGGGTCGCGGTGTACCCAGCTTGGGACCGGTTTCCTTGTGCATTTGCCTGATGCTTAAAGGCGCCGAGAAAAACGGAACAGCACAGCATCAATATCAAACCAAATCACAATTATGATAACCACATTATTGGCTGCTTTCGAGCTAGCCAATCAGTATGCCGAATTCAAATGCCAGATAGAGTGTGTGTGCACAGTTTCGACTGCAGACCCAATCAATCAAATGCAAGCTTCCGCGATGCAATGAATCACCAGCCAATCATACTCTTGAACAGCTACGCGTCACTAAGTACTGCTTCATGAATGCCGCTTTTATGTTTTGTGTGTCACAGGCGCGCGACATCTACGAGGAGTCGCTGCAGACTGTGCGCACGGTACGCGACTTCACGCAGGTCTTCGACGCGTATGCGCAGTTCGAGGAGCGCGTTGCGAGCACGCTCATGGACTGCGCTGCGAAACGCCCGCCCGACGCCGAACAGGTTCGCTCGGTTTTTTAGCAATCCATTTTTTAGCTGTCATTTTTTATCAACTCACTTCTTAGCTGTCGTTTTTTATTTGCTCATTTCTTAGCTGCACTGGAATTGGCAATGAGACGAAGGTTTGTTTATGGAAACAATCATCGTTTTTGTTTTTGTGTATGAAACAAACAAGCAATCTTCAGGATCTCGAAATCGAACTGCGTCTCGAGCGTTTCGAGCATCTGATGGACAGACGTCCGGTGCTGTTGAACAGCGTGCTGCTGCGTCAGAACCCGCACAACGTGCATGAATGGCACAAACGCGTGCAACTGTTTGAGGGACAACCGCAAAAGGTAAGCGTGCATAACATGAATTTCGCTGTTTGCGGATCCGCCAGGTAGACGCATACCGTGGTGCCGCCTGGCTCGACAGTGCGACTGGACCACAGACAGTTCTTATAGTCTGGGTAAAACATCAGCGAACCTAGATAGTAAAATCTCACAAAATCAATGCTGGTTGCGAAAGTATCGACACGTTTTGTGCTGCTGGTTTCGTATATCGGATGTCGATAAATGCATATGGAAGTTGTTGGTGGAAGTGGTGTAGTTTTATTGAAATTATGCTGCCCAACTTGCAGTTTTGGACGCCTGTAGTCAAGCTCTTTGGCAGTCACTGTCAGCATGACAGTGAAAATCTGCTTTAGTTATCAGAGTAAAAATGGACTCCACAGATTGTCAGACATTTGAGCGCAACGATATCAATTTGTGCCTCAATTCAGGTTTAGACAAACAGACAAAGACAAGAAAGCAAAAAAGACAGACAGTTCAGGTCCTGATTTCATTGAACTCGCCCTTTTCCAGATCATCGAAACGTACACGGAGGCCGTGCAGACGGTGAAGCCGAAACTGCAAACTGGTCGTCTCAGTTCGCTGTGGGTCGCGTTCGCGAAATTCTACGAGAACAACAAACAACTGGACGATGTGCGATATTGTTTTGACTGTTGTGACTTGCCAGACAACCAGTGTTACGATGGATGACTGGCAGATTGTAAAAAGATGCGATTTTCAGGCGGAAACAATCTTCGAGAAGGCGCTGAAAGTCGAGTACGCAAAGGTGGACGAGCTCGCGGTCGTCTGGTGTGAATACGCCGAGTTTCAGCTGCGCCACGAGTTTGTGTCTACATTGAAATTCTAATTTCTTATCGTCAAATTGAAATTCTAATTTCTAATTCTGTGTACCAGATGGTAAAGTTATTCTGCATTTTTCTCGGTTTTTTTCAGCAAAATCGATCGCGCGTTAAAACTGATGAAACGTGCCACGGCGCCACCGCCGCAGAAGACGCACTACTTTGACGAGGTGTGTGTGCCTGTCGTTGCGAAATTGCCGTGTGCTTCGTAGTTATTGTGCAGTGAAACTCTAAAAAGTCGCACTCTGTTGTTGTTGTTCATCGCCCCGACAGGTGGCAAAGGTAGTGACGCAATTTGAACCGATAGAGCGGGCTCGGTCGGGTGCGGACGCTGTGTAGCAGCTGCGTCGTTGTCCGCAAAGCCCCACCGTGGTTGAATTTGTCGTGTTGTTTCTTTTGTTCGCTTTTCGGTGTTGCCTTGCATGGTTTGTATGTCCAAAACTGCCCCACAATCATCACAAACGGTGTTTCTTGCAGAGCGAGCCAGTAGAGCGTCGTGTTTACAAGTCGCTCAAGGTTTGGTCGATGTACGCGGACGTGGAGGAGTCGTTCGGCACGTTCGAGTCGTGCAAGGCCGTCTACGATCGCATCATTGACCTGCGCATCGCGACACCGCAGATCATCATCAATTACGCCATGTTTCTTGAGGAGCACAATCATTTCGAGGAAGCGTTCAAGGTTGCTGCATCGTTTGCTCTAGTTATACAAGCACATTCAGTCGAACTCTAAATTCTAAAGAATCGGCTGATTGGTTGTGATTACGGTATGCATGCTTTCTGTGCAGGTATTGCTTTGGGGACGGAGTTTGATTTGCCCAGAAAACATACCGTACTACCAACCAATCAGCTGATTCCCTATAATTTATAGAGTTTGACTGTGTAGGAAATCATTTTTTGACAGAGGTACTTTATCGCATCAGGCGTGAAACCAACTTCTTTTCCGCCTCGAGTCGCAGAATTAAAAGAAACGACATAACAGCTGATGTGGTTTTGAAATGGCTGTTGACTAGTTTTTGTTTGACAGGTTTCCGCGTTGCGGAATTCGCTTAGCATAAAAAATCAGTGCATATTTTGTTGGAATCTTCAGGCTTACGAGAAAGGCATTGGTCTGTTCAAATGGCCGCTGGTGTTTGACATCTGGAACACTTACCTCGTGAAATTCGTCAAACGCTACGTCAGTTTAGTTTCGTGTCTCGTTTCCGTTTTTCGGTTATTAATTGGTTTTTCCGCGATTAAATTTGTGTTCAAGGTCTGTATTCAAGTGGAGCACATCACTGATGAGGCCACCCCTCTTCTGCATATGATGTTGTCAAAACCGAAATGCAGAGAGCCTTTCTACAACTTGGTTAATTTTCTTATGTTTCATCACTTCCAGGGCAGCAAGAAACTGGAGCGAGCGAGAGACTTATTCGAGCAGTGCATTGAACACGTGCCGCCGGAACACGCAAAAAGTCGCGATTGCTTTGGCTCATTTCACGTTTTTCGTGATTTTTACCCATTGAATTTGCTGTGTTATTCCGGTTTTGCAGATATTTACCTGATGTACGCAAAACTGGAGGAGGATTATGGGCTGGCGAGGCATGCGATGGCAGTGTATAACAGGGCTACGAAAGCAGTCACCAAGCATGAAATGTATCAGGTTGCTGGGGGCTGGTTCTTAAGCAAATCAAGTTCGTGACACCAGATCGCAATTCACTGTGGTTTTTATCACTTTGCCAGGTGTTCAACATTTACATCAAGAAGGCGGCCGAGTACTACGGAGTCACCAAGACACGGCCAATCTATGAAGATGCGATTGAACGCTTGCCGGAGGATAATTCGCGGTTGGTTTGTGTTTTATTTTCAGTTGATATGGAAATATTGGTCGAAACGAATTCACACTGAAACAAAAAATCGTCTTTTTGAAAAAAATCGTTTGCTGTTTTCAGTGAAATGTGTCTGCGATTCGCGGAACTGGAGAGGAAACTCGGCGAAATTGATCGCGCCCGGGCTGTGTACGCGCACTGCGCACAGATTTGTGACCCGAGGGTGGGCTGGCATTTCACAGATCCTGATCCTCTTCATTGACTCATTCATTCATGACCAGTTACCAGTTTCCGCACACGCTGATTGGTTACAGTCTAATATATGCAACTAGCTGATTGGTTGGTCATGAGCAATTCTCAGCGCTGATTGGTTGGTCATCACGTCATACTGCATATCATATTATCAAGCTGGACCGTATGCGTTTACCAGCAAGATGAAACACAGCGAGACTTGTTTGATAGTCGACCAGAACCACGAACGAACGCCATTTATTGTCGTTGTCACCAATTGCAGCTGCAACCGCACTTTTGGGAGACGTGGAAGGACTTCGAGGTGCACCACGGCAACGAGGACACCGTCCGGGAGATGCTGCGCATCAAGCGCTCGGTACAGGCGACGTACAACACGCAAGTGAACTACATGTCCGCGCAGATGTTGGCGGCGGCTGGGGGACAGCAGAAATCTAGTATGCTTCACCTTTGCATGTATTGCGAAATGTGTAGTTGGAGGAAATTGTCGAGTTCAAGAATTCATATTGGGTCGGGCGTAGGGGTGGTAAAAAACGGTTTTTTTCAAATCCATGTACATAAAACGGTTTTTTATACCGCGTCCGGTTCTTTATACCCGGTTTTTTTACCGACCCAGCATTTGAAGAATCTTGTGATTGCGACAATTTCTGGTACTCTGATTTTACGCAAACCGCTGAATAATGAGTAAAAGACCACAATTCTAGCCAGAAACTGTATGTGTTTCAATGGGAACCTATTCCAATCTTGATTTTATTTGAATCGGTGGCGCTTAGAGAGAATGCAGCATCAGAAAAATTATCAGATGCGAGTTTAAAACAAAAAAAAATTAACGCAAGACAGATTGATATTTGAAACAGCAAGGAATGTGATACATGCAAATCAATTGAACTGACACGATCGAGAGATATGTAACTGCACAACAATTTCACCGCGTTTCTAAATAAAAGATCACCGAAAGACAAAAAGAATCACGAACCCGCACAGACGAAAGAAGTGAACCAAGAACAAAATTGAAAGAGCAAAAAATCAGATGGAGATTCGGGTCACTATCACCAGTACAACAGCACGACGACATCACCAACAAAACTTTGAGCAATTTCCGAGTTCAAAGACACAAAATTTCAGGAAATTTGACTGAATAAATATTAGCAATTCACCCGATTTTTGTCTATTCATCATCATCATCATGAGTATCATCAATGCAGCCGTCACCATCATCATCAGTGAAGTCGTCATCAGAGCTGTCCACACAATTTGCCGATGCAAGCGCAGCAATGTTCTCAGTGGCAGCAGCTGACGCTGCCGACGGGGACTGCGAATCCGTGCTGTCGCAGTTTGACAGCAACGATTCCGTGCTGTTGCCAGCAACACTTGACACGGGTCTCAGGGTGCTTTATTTAGACCAAGAGCGTGAATTGTGTTCTCCGGAACATCAAGTTATGAAGTGGCGAAAATGAAAATTGAAATGGATATGCGGAATACAGTGCATTTTGAGTGATTTCAAAAATTGAAATTTGGGTCCTTCGGCGGTATAAAAAACCGGAAAAAAACCAAAATTTACGCGGTAAAATATCGGTAATTTATTTTGGCCATTTTTTGGCGCTGGTATAAAAAACCGTTTTTTATACCGTTTTTTATACCGAAAAAACCGTTTTTTATACCGACCCACCCCTAGTCGGGCGTCGGAATTATAAAACCAGACTGGCTGCATTTCCGGTTGCTGATGAATCTGGACACAAGTTTGCTGGAGAGCATTTATCAACGTACAGTGCTGTGCGGTTTGCTGAATTTTAGCGCAACTTACACGACACGTTTTATATTCTGAATTCTACCACCTCTTCAATTGGGGGGGAGATGGTGCGAAGAGCAGGTGTCGGGACTCGTGACAATAAGTGTCGAATTCGTAACTCGAATTTAATTCGAATTCGAATGCGTCGTAATTCGAACGAAACTCGATGCGATTGTCTATTTGCAGTTGACGATTTGACCGCTGGCGACAGCATGGCGTTGCTGGAAGCGCGTGTGCAACGGCTGGCCAGCGAGGAGGCGCGCGCTTCAGCGTCTGCTGGCACGCCACGTCATGCTCCGGCTGCTGCTGCCGGATCGATCGCGTTCGTGCGCGGCGATGCACAGGTACACCGGGGGGGGGGGGGTACGCGTGTTCGATGACTAATGGCATTCGTTTGTTTAATGTTTTTGACGATTTGTGCACTGAGATTGAGACTGTGTAATTGCAATTGAAAGTGTGCTGCTAAGGACGCAGATTTGTGCGCAAATCGTGCATTGAGCTGCTTGCAAGTACAGGCAGGCACTGATTGGTTGGTCTTATCGGAATGATCACCATTTGAATGCTGTAATTGTGTACCTTTGTTGGTTGGTTCTTTTTTGCCATTCGATTGTGTCGCATCTGTCAGGTGGCAGCAGCGAAAGAAGTGGTTGGCACTGCCAATCCGGATGAGATTGACATCGATGACGTCATGGATGACGACGACGACGACAATGAGCAGACAGCTGCCAAAAAACAAGGTCGCGATTGGGTTTGGTTCAGTTCGGACTGCATTTTCATTAAAAAATTCACAAATTTCAGAAATTGCCGTCGAGAAACGAGCGGTGCCCACTGAAGTGTTCGGCGGATTGGTCAATGATGAAGATGATGGTTGACATTTTGAAAATTTGTGATGTTGCTTAATTTGCGACTTTTCTTTTTCTCTCACCATACCGGTATTACTGTTATAAAAGTTTGGTTTTCTGTTTCAAACGAGTTTTGAAAAAAAATAAAAAGAAATTCAATTTGCAATACGGTTCGGCATTCGATTCGACAGGTCGGAGATCCTTTGAATATTTCTGTGTGTTACTTCGTTTTGACTTCGTTCTGTTAAAAAGTTGACGATGGGCGATTATTGCAATTATCTAGCTGTAATTATGTCTGATTTTGAGATATAATGTGGTCCTTTTTCCTGTAATCTTGGTGGTTCTCCAGTCTAATAAATCGCCACTCTGTTGCTGTTCGAAGTTTAACGTGAAATAAAAACAAAACAAAAAATCCAATTTCATTCCAATTAAATAGAACACAATCCAATGGAAGACGTGAAATAAAGGAAAAAAATCCAGTTTCATTCCAATTAAACAGAACACAGCCAATGGAAGAATGCTCCGAAGCAAGGACGGACAACTCGGGGGTGTCGCTGCCAGGGCACGTCTACCGGCAAATCTTCGGCTATTTGAGTCCAGCCGAGCTGCTCGCGGTTGAGAGCGTCAACCTGCAGTGGTACACCGTGTGCCAGTGGATGTGGGCGCACACGACACGCCTCGTCATCCCTGGCCGCGTGCCGCTGAAAAAAGTGGCCGCGAAACTGCAACAGGTGGCGTTGGATTCGCATGCATCTCTCCCGATTTCGTACTTTTGCAGTATAAACGCAATAACAATAGCCAATTTGCTGATTGATTGGTTGATGCATGCATTCTGTGCACGAATTGCGGAGCTCGGCTTGCACAGAAATCATGCATCACGTCACCAGCAACCAATCAGGTTATTCCCTATAAGTTAGAGTTTGACTGTAGTTGGATATTAGTTCGACTTTAGTCAATTGTGGATGGTCAGCAATTCTGACGGCACATTGGCTTAGCAGCGTTCAGTCAGTGGCACCAACACAATCCATGGTTGCGCATGCGATGTGTCCGTTCACCCTTGCAGTGCAGCAAGCAGCGCCTGTGCGAGCTGTCCGTGCACGACTACTGGCCGAGCGTCAGATCGGCCGTGTCGCTGCCGCTGATCGGCGTCGCTGCACCGCAGCTGCGTACGCTCGAACTGATCAACTGCGAACTCGACGTCGCGTTGTTGCGAGCGATCGTGCGATGTTGGCCGATGCTCGATCGATTGACGCTGAAGTTCGTCACAAACTCGCACGAGCAATTCAAGGAGTACCCGCACGGTCCCGACTTGGACGAGGGACTGACGACCGTGTTCCGGCAGTGCGACCGTCTGCGTCACGTAGACTTGTGGCTCGACCGGTTGCCGCCTCCGTCGGTGCTGAAACTGTTGAACACGAGACACCTCGAGTCGCTGTCATTGCGGACGCATTACTACAGAGCCGAATTCTTCGAGGATCTGTTCGACTGTCTGTGTCGTTTCACGCGTTTACGAGCGCTCGCACTGCGGTTCATCTTCGATCACCACATCACCGACTGGTGGCCGGAGGAGTCGATGTTGGTGTTTCTCGAGAAACTCTCGCGCTCGTGCACCGGCATGCAACAGTTGCGACTGAACTTTGCCGAGCATTTCAGTCGACGGACGGTGCCGCTCTGGCGATTCGCCACCGGAGCGAAATTCTTTCACGAGACGCTGACGGCGATTGATTTGAGCGACAATGCCGGACTCGAGACGCAGGACTTTCAGACGATCGGACTGAATTGTGGCGTTCGGCTCGAGACGCTGATACTCGCGAGGTGATCAATCAACAGAGTCGTTTGTGTTGTCAACTTTTATGTGATCAATCACTCAAACACATCACAGTTTTCAAATTTGAGTCGGTATGTCGCCGCTGTCACTGCTGTTGCTGTCAAAAGAGCACACTTGTTTCATGTCACTGCCAGTCGCTGTGTTGCCGCCAAACTTTTGATTGACCACCCTCGTGGCCTGGTGGTAGTGCGTTAGACTTTTGTCTGTGCGCAGGGAGATCGAGCCCCGCCGAGGGGTGTATAGGCACTTAATGACAGAAAACTCGATGGGCGCCCTACTCAATGGCGTTCTGTTCGCTTCTCTGGGTTAGCCCTGGCTATCAAACATCGCCTAAAAATGCCAACAACAACAACAACAAAAGCCAACAGCTGCCCACCACACCTCATCTCACTTCAACATCAACCACATTTTACTTTATGCAGGTGCCAAATCGGCAGCGAACTATCGCTGGCAGCGCTCACCAATTGCACCGCACTGAAACTGCTCGATCTAACGGCCGTCAAATACTACAACGCACCGAGCCGAACGTATCTGCCGTTATCGAACGAGAGTCTACTGTTTCTGCATCAGGCGTGCCCGAAAATCCAGACGCTCGTACTGAATGACTGCGTTGGCCTAGAGTTGAGCCATTGCCGCTTCTACAATATTCTCCTGGATCGCGCCATCTGGGGCAGTCTTCGGTCGGCGGTGGTGCACGGGGCGCCGGTGCATGGCATGGCCAGTCTGTTGACGTCGTTGTATCGAGTGCTCGACTCGAAGTCCGTGCAGCAGATTGAAACGCACCTTGTGCTGACGGTCGTGACTGACAGCGCGATTGTGGGCGAGTGCGCACTGTTGCAGCGAGCGCACGCCATTGCGTCGCCGGCGCTCCGGGGCCTCTCCGTCCAGCCGGTGTCTCAGTCGCTTGTTCGCATTGTGTTCGCGTTCACGTCCGATTGAGCGCTGTGTTGGTGGGCAATGTTGGCATGCTGGTCGAAATGCAACTGAGTATTATCAATTTTTTTAAGTTCTGCGACTGAATGCGTGTGCTGACGTAGAAAGCAAACCAGTTTCAACCTTTATGTGGCAATTCAAAGTCACCTGAGTGACTCGGCCCTATGTAAGGGTCTCGAATCATTTTACCGATTTTGCATTCCCGCGTCATCCATGAAACTGTTTACCAGTCCATGCACGCATTGAGTTGCAGGACCAAAATGAAAGATCATATATGGACGCTTGGGAAGGTGCACTTTGACATCCATATGTGTGTGTAAGGAGTACATATAAATACAAGCCTTATCCATTCTCCTCATTACGTATCTTTCTGGAATTTTATCCATTTCTTGCTGGTGGTTATCCAGTGGCTTTCATTATTACTTTTTTAGCTTTGTTGTCCGCTACACTGTTGCTTGCTGCATTGTAAATAGTCGAATATTGGCACTGTACAAACCTGGATATCTAACTTTCACAGGGTTCGATTTATATGTCAGAGAATTTGATTCGTCAAGTCGATATTTGATTGTGGTTTTGTGTGTTATCAGATGTTACTCAACTACTCACTAACCGACCTGCAGAATAGTTTTGTTAGAATGTATTTACATATGTACGTATGCATCTAACGAACATTATTTCCCAATAAAAAAAATATTTTCCTCGAGGTCGTTTTATAAGATTCTCAATAAACGTTAAAAATGCGTTTTCATATTTCTTTCACGTGGCTTAAAATAAAATATACAAACTTAAAAAAACATGTACCTTCAGCATCAGATTGGCATTGGTTACAAAAACACAGAAGAATGGAAGACGTTGGGACGCTTGTGGCATCCGACGACCACGCTCAGGGTGGCGCACGCTGCCTCAGCACACGCACACTCGCTAAAATGTGCGTCACTGGAGTTTTTTGTGTGAAAAAAGCAACACTATATTCCATCCGATTGTTAATTTCCTGTAATTAAGCAAGTTCTCTGATCTGCCAGAAGCTAAACGCTTGAAATTGCGTACATCGTCAAAACGGCAATTTATTTTTATATCAAATCGCGTTTTGAAATTTGACATTTGACATGATGTTTACAAAAGCCCGTTTTTCCATACATTTCAGTTTGTGCTGCGAGTGCGGCATCGCGATCGAGCCGAATGCGGTAAACATGTGTGTGTCGTGCGTGCGTACGCGTGTTGACGTCACGGAGGGCATACCGCGCAGCAGCACGCTCAGCTGGTGCAAGTTCTGTGATCGATATTTACAGGTCGGCTGTCACCAACCAGATGTGCTGCGCCGTGCAACTGATTTTTTTTAAATTTATTTGTTCGCGCACCGGTTCCGGAAACCCCAAGGTACCAAACTCTGTCGGAAACGGACAATTCTGCCCCAAGGCCAATTTACCCTCGGCTCTGGAGGGAGCAGACCATTAGATGTTGTTAGTCTCACTTTAGTTTCTCCATTATGTCTCTTGTCCACAGTCGAACTTTCCACCTACAGAACGATAGACAGAAGTCCTACACCTGCGCTACAGACGCGAATTGCTTGACAATTTCGATTCTATTCGGGTTCAGTTAACCGATGAGCGCAATACGACGGTTTCGTTCAAATCTGCTGCCACATGAACACAATACGAGCTTGTGAACTCCAAAATGCTTTCAATCGCCTGTATGTGCAACCACTTTCAGCCGCCGGACGCTTGGATTCTAGCGCCACTCGAGTCGAAAGAGCTGCTTGGTTTGTGTTTGAAGCGACTAAAAGTGCCGCTGGCGAAGGTGCGTCTTGTGGACGCAGGGTTCGTTTGGACGGAGCCACACTCACGACGCGTCAAACTGAAACTGACCATACAGAAAGAAGTCAGTTCGGTTGCAATTTTCACCCTTTTATTGTTGTCAAATTGTTGATTTTTTTGCTTGGCGGTAAACTGGTTAAACGATTTCCCGTTGTTGTTGTTCATCGCCCAACAGGTGGGAAACGTAGTGACGCAATTTGGCCGGATCGAGCGGGCTCGGTCGGTTGCGGACGCTGGGTAGGAGCTGCGTCGACAGCATTCACGTCGTCCTGTTTTGCGTCTCTGATCAGAGCTGCAAGCCGAATAGCACCGCTGAAGCGATTCGCAAATGTCTCCTTGACGTTTCAGGTGCTGGGTGGCGCCATTCTGCAGCAATCGGTCACTGTTGAATTCGTGGTTCAATCGTTGATGTGTGACGATTGTAGACGGGCTGAAGCGAAGGACTTTTGGCGTGCTGTTGTGCAGGCGAGATCATGTTGTGTTGTTTTATTCCATCTACAGTCGAACTCTAAATTAAACCACCAACCAATCAGCTAATTCCCCATAATTTGGAGGTCGACTGTATCTGTTGATGATTTTTTGCTGGTTTGATTGACGTTTTGCTTCTTCAGACGCGGCAACGCTGTGAGCACCGTAAAACGCTCTTCTATTTGGAACAGATGGTCTTGAAGCGAAATTTGCACCGCCTTACGACTGGAATAAAACCGATGCCAGGTTGTTTCGGCATTTATCTTTGATGAAATTATCTGATAATAAAAACATGAAAATATTGTAGTACTGTTTGAGCGTTGTCTTTCTCAGTCATGTCGTTTCATTTTCGCAGCTGGCATGGACTTCTTCTACGGCAAACAACAGGAGGCACGCAAATTGGTGGACTTCATCTTGCAAGTGCTGCCGTCGCGCTACGGTCACGCGCAGGAATTGGTGACGCACGACCCAAAGAACAACACGTTCGACTACAAACACACGTACTCGGTGGAGGTCGCACCCATCTGCAAGGTGTGTGTCGCAAGCAGAGATCAGCTCGCTGATTGGTTGCCGGCGCCTCCAGACAGCCAATCAGTGCGCTTGCACAGTATTATTCGAGTTTTCTGCTGCAATTTTCTGCGTTTCATCGTTTACCTTTGCAGGACAACATCGTTTGTCTGCCGAAGAAGCTCGCACGCTCGCTCGGCAACGTCGGTCAAATCTGCGTGTGCACGCGCGTCTCCAACTTGATTCATTTGATCGATCCGTCCACCGGCAAATGTTCGTGTGTGTGGTGGTGGGCTTGACAAAATGCAAAGCTGCATTGACCATTTATATTTTTCGCAAAGCGGCATTCATGAAGCAGCATTTAGTGTTATAACATAGCTGCGCGGTCACTAAATACTGATTCATGAATGCCCCTCAAGTTGTTTCCAGTGGCCGACGTCTCATCGACGGTCTACTTCCGTGAGCCGTTCGAAAGTCTGTGTCAACCGCGTCAGTTCACGGAATACACCGTGATGGACTTGGAACTGCTCGATGCGCCCGGCGGCTACGGGCATGTGTCGCACAGGGTGTGTCAGTGTGTGTGTGTGCAGCCCGCAAGGTTTTTTTTCGCGATGGTTTTATGGTATTTTCGCGACACCAGTTTGAGGGCTGTGCGCCATTTTGAGGACAGCCAATGCAATGAAGCAAAGCTCGCAAAGCTTGTTCATGCGGGCCACACGCCGGTTTGAGGGCTGCGCACAGCGGTACCCCACACCGTCGCGCGGGTATGGTGTGCAAAGTTTTCGCTGTCAATCACAATTTTCCCTTGTGCTCTTGCCCAGTCTCGTGAATATTGAACAATATGTCAGCGTTTCATTGTGTCTACTCTGTGCGCTTTTTTCCAGCACAGTATCGCAGACACGTGGGTGATGCGCTCGAGTGAACTTGGTAGGAGTGGTGCACGTCAGTACAACACACGGACGCATCTTGGTAATCTGCTCAGCCCTGGTGACACCGTTCACGGGTTGGTCGTGGCAATTTGGTCACTGATTACAGCAATATTTGTTTGTTTTGTTTTGATTCAGACGAAAATTCTGAATTGATAAAGATGGTTTTCGTTTTTTTTTCAGCTTCGATTTGGAGAATAGCAACGTCAACAACGCTGTGTTCGACGCGATACCACGCGACCAGTTGCCGGATGTGGTACAGTCTGATCTGACTCTAAAACATATCCAATGAGCTGATTGGTTGGCGGTTCTATGAAAACCGAACTCCGCCTCCACACGGCAATTCCATGCACAGGATGCATGCCGAAGCTAGTTGGATACGTTCTTGAGTTCGACTGTAGACGCTTTTCTCATGTGTTGTGCAATGCGAATGCAGCAGAATGCACTTGAATTTCCAGTAGATAATTGGCGTCCGAAACGTCCGGAATCATCGACCTAACTCTTCTGTACTGATAATCTGTGTTTATAATTTGAGTATTTCATGCCGGACCATATTTTTTGTCAGGTGCTTGTGCGCAAGGTCTACGACCGCGAGCAGCGTAAGCGACGTCGTCAGTGGAGGCTGAAACGTTTGGCTGAGGACATGCTCGAAACAGCATCCATTGAACGGTTAGCAGCTACAGTCGGGAACTCTAAATTATAGGTAATCAGCGTGATCACGTGATGCATGCATTCTGTGCAGAAATTGCTACGGGGGGGGGCGGAGTTTGGTTTGCACAGAATGCATGTATGCACGTGATGACCAACCAATCAGCGGATTCCCTATAATTTGGAGTTCGACTGTACACAAATCAACCAACTTACGTGAACGTTCTTTGCTTCTGTGCATTGCTGTGTCGGTGTGGTGCTCCAATTCACTCGCTAACTACGAACTGTTTTGAAATTATGAACGTTTTTATGTGTTTTTTTATAGTGATTACGATGATTTCCTGGACGATCTGGAAGAAGACCCGCTGACGCGACAGAACATCAACATCTACCGCGGTCGGCCAGAAAAAACGAGTTGTTTGTTCGTTCACGAAGTTTTTGAAAATCATAACTTGCCATTGACAAACACAGATTCACGAAAGAAACGATTGCCCGACGTTGAAATGGACACGGGCGATGCTGACGATGAAGTGCCACAAGTGAGTCTGCAGGAAATGCTCGATGACTTGGAGCTGGACGAAATCAACGCTGATGAAATCGTTGATGGGGATGATGTGTCTGGTAGTGGAATGGGATGATGATGCAATATTAGCAGGTGGATGGAATATAATGTCTGTTGTGATGTTTGTTGGTTGAGCCTTTTTGTTGTTGTTCTGTTGACATTGTTGTTTTCACATTGTCAAAAAAAGCGAAATATTATTACCGGAATAAATTTGCGAAACATTTTCGTTTCTGAAAGCGGTTTGACATCAGTCGTAACAGGGAGTGACTGCCGTCCACATTCGTCACAAACGATACATCAAATATTGTCTGAAACAGAGGGTGTGATGAAATTACCGTAAAGAGTTTGAGATAGGTCTCAAGTTTTTTTTAACTTGATTGTTGTTGCCAGTCTGGAACTGGATGGACCTTCGCCGTGTGGCGCAGTTCGCACTGGAACGGCGCATCGGGGAGCAGTTGTTGAGGGAGGCTGTTGGTGCTCAAAACACGAAACGAATTGTTGTTGAGTACAGGTGAAACCCACTGAAATGTTTCGAAAGTTAACTTTTTTTTGTTAATTTTTGGCACATATTCACAACTGCCGCACGTTTATTGGCTTGCTTGTCCGCAAAACAGGTAGCTGATTGGTTGGTCATGACCAATTCTCAGCGCTGATTGGCTGGTCATTACGTCTTGTTGCATATATTTTCCGAATGGACTGTACTTTATTTCTCGAGTTTTCAGTTCTCCAAACGTTGCGAAACCGTTCCACATCGGCCATTTGCGGGGGACACTGCACGGTCAGTTCATCAGCAACATACTGCGTGCTGGCGGTCATCGAGTGACCGCACTGAACTTGCTGGGCGACTGGGGAACGCAGTTCGGCCTGTTGGCGCGTGCTTGGCAGGAATGGCCGGATGAGCAGCAGTTGAACGGGCCTCAACCGCTCGTGTACTTGCACGAGGTAACGAAACGGTCACTCTAACGAATTGATAGACTTCGAACAGCAAAAGAGTGGCGATCTATTGGACTGGAGAACAACCAAGATTACAGAGAAAAGATCACCTTATGTAGCAGAATCACGCATAATTACTGGTAGATAATTGTAATAAATCCCCATCATCAACTATAGCGTTGTCAATCAGGAAACAAAACTGTCTTTTTTCGTTCAGTCAATCGTCCCACGAGGTAAACGCGTGAAAAAAACGTATTTTTCAAATCGACCGCAAAATACCATTGTTGCGGTTTATTACCGTAAAACCACCGGTCTTTTCACGTTTGCCAACTGCAAGCGCACGTTTGTGCAAAACTGAAAACGAGCGCGATTTCGTCATCACCAAAACCGAACCGTTTGCCGACTCAGCTGTACGTGCGCGCCAACCTGCGCGCCGCCGTGGACGAGCGCTTTGCGGCGGAGGCACGCCAAACCTTCCAGGGCATGGAGCAGGCCCGCGAGGACGCAACAGACGCCGTCGAGTTTTGGCGAACGACGCGCGCGATTTCGGTGGCCGCTTTTGACCGGCTGTACCGAACGCTGAACGTGTCCTTTGATGAGCTGCATTCGGAGTCGATGTACGCTCGCGAGGCGACCGAACTTGTCGATCAGCTGCTGGACAAAGGCTGGTGTTTCCGTACGGCTCGGGTAGTTGTATTCAATACATCCAGTTTGCTGCTTGTGGTTTCGCCAGGTAGACGCATACAGCGGTGCCCCCTGGCTCGTCAGTGCAACGGACAGCAGGCAGAAGTGCCGAAGGTGTTTTACCACAGACAGATCTTATAGTCTGGGTAAAACATCAGCGAACCGAGAAAGTAAAATCTCACAAAAGCAACCATCTATCAAAAGCATTTCTATCTCATGTAGCTGAAGTTGAAAACAGTTGATGATAAACTAGACAGTTGGTGATGGGCTGAGCTAGCATGACAGTTAGGAGGTTTATCGGCTGTCATTTGCTCCGAAAAAACACCAACAATAAGACAAGACACAATCAAAGGCGCCACTTGTATATCAGGCTATTATCGACTCCAATAATATTTTGTGCCCACCATTGCCCATTGTGTCAGGCATTGCAACGCTTAGCGACGGTGCGATTGGCATCGAGACGGATAACGACGACTTTGTGATGCTGCGCAAGTCTGATGGCGCCACCCTGTACATCACAAGGGACATCGTGGCCGCGGTTGACCGCATGCGAAAGTATCAGGCAAGTGGTGGTGCACCACTGCACGGGATTGGTTCGTGTGGGTGAATTTTTGAAAGTGCTGGGTATTTCGAGAATCAGTCAACAACAATGAACGGTCAGTGATCGTGGAAACCATGTCGGTCACTTTATTGTGGTGACCATACCCGCGCGACGGTGTGGGGTACCGATGTGCGCATAGCCCTCAAACTGGTGTGCAGCCCGCAAGAGCAACCTTTGCGAGCTTTGCTTCATTGCACCGGCTGCCTTGCAAATGGTGCACAGCCCTCAAACCGGTGTCGACAAAATGCCATCGCAGAAATTTCTTGCGAGCTACACACCGGTTTTGAGGGCTGCGCACATCGGTAGCCCACACCGTCGCACGGGCATGGTGGCGACTATTACAAACGTGCAACCATTCGCGTTCCATGTTGCCCTACTTCTCGTGCACGCTTTCGTTCAGGCCGATCGTATGCTGTACGTCGTTGACACGGCACAAAGCGAGCACTTTGCACAGCTGCGTACGGCGCTCACCCTGATCGATCAGGCGCACACCGCAGCCGCTCTCGAGCACGTCAAGTGCGGCCACATCAGCAACATGAAGTCGCGACGCGGCAATGTCGTCTACGCCGAATTACTTTTGGAAAAAGCGAAAAAATCGCTCGTGCCGAAAGTGAGACGCAACATTCCGCGGTCGAATTTGCCGCACAAACAGGCCGGCAGTGCCGCGTATCAGCTGGGCGTCAGCTTGGTCAACATGCATTTGCTGCGCGAGCGTCGGGCTGCGCCGTACGAGTGAGGCCCACAGGAGTGCAGCATTTTGTGGAGTCATGCGTTTGACAGTTAAACCAATCAAAGCCTGCAGTCTAACTCTGTAACATTATCCAACTAGCTGATTGGTTGATGTATGCATTCGGTGCGTGGATTGTTGTGGAAGCGCAGTTTGGTTTGCATAGAATCCATGCATCACGTGGTGACCACCAACCAATCAACTCGTTGGATTTGTTTTGGAGTTTAAGAGTTTTAGAGAACTGAATGTCATATACTAAACATGCGTTTGTCAAGCACAGTACAGTAGCCCGTACTTTCGGCTTGGCTGAACCGTGCGCGTGAGTAATGTAAGCGAACCAAGGGAGTAAGAGTCGAACCAAACTGAAAATCCGGTTCCTGAGCATGACATACGGGTGTTTTCAATGCAACTGATGTCATTTCACTCCGACACGTTCGAAACAACATTTTCAATTGTACACAATAGCGTCATTTTTTTATTTATTTGTTCGCGCACCGGTTCCCGGAACCATAAGGTGCGAAACTCCGGCGGAAACGGGTGCAATGCCGCCCCGTTTTCTCTGATTTCAGATTCAATTTCGACAAAGCGCTGCACAACAAGGGCACCACTGGCGCGTACGTACAGTTGGCGCATGCGCAGCTGTGCACACTGCTGCAACGACAAAACGCAGAGGACGCGCAAGGCACCGGTAGCGATCGGCTGTTGCACGATTCGCTCTCGGGTGATTCTGTGATTGTGCCTGGCGACGAGCTGAAAGAGGCGCACCATCTCAACGAACTGTTGACGGACGGCTATGCAGCGGCGTTACGTCGGAGTCACGACGAGCTCGAGGCATGCCACCTCGTGCAGTACTTGTTCACGTTGGCAGGTCGTATTGATCTTTGCTATGTCGTTTGTTTGCGATTATGTTGTGAAAATTCTCGCTGTTGAGATTTTGGTATGATCTTTTATTTTGGTGCCGCAACTCAATGCGCGCATAGATAGAAAAACAGTTTCATGGAAATTCAATTCATTCAACGCGGGAATTCAAAATTGGTAAAGTGATCCGAGTCCCCCAAATAGCACCGAGTAACTTAGGCGACTTTGAATTGCCAGATAAAAATTGAAACTAGTTTTCTTTCAACGTTTGCACACGCACACGCACACGCATTCAGTCGCAGAATTCAGAAAAATTGATGTTGGTTTTAGTGTTGATCTCAGTTATATGATGGTTTATTTAACTTATTTCGAACGAACATATGACATTTTGATGTTAGAAATGTTTAAAACAACCAAAATAGAACAATAGGGATTCATGAGTGTTTCGAAATCAGGCGCAGACAGACACTCAACGCTTTTTTCAATAATGTTTCTTCTTTGCAGGCGCATCACGGAGCGCGTTTGTGACGCTGAGAGTGGCCGATCAATCGCCGGCCGTCGCCGCACGTCGGCTGACCCTGTTCCGGCTGACACGAGACGTGCTCGCTGACGGAATGCGCCTGTTGGGCGTCACTGCCATGCGCACGGTGTGACCGTGAAACTCTCAGTGAGATACCACTTGCAAGAAATGAAAAACTCAATGGCTTGACTCATGGCTTCATTTACGAACTCTAATCTCATGCAACCATGCTGACATAACGGATTGAAAAAACGCTATCAGAATTGTTAGTTAGCTGTCACAAAACTTTATTTCCGAAACACATTTCGTTTCGCCCACACATCCAACACTCCTGCGTTCTTGAGAACACTAGGAACAGCGACCGTAGGAAAGCACAAAAACATGGAAATAGAAAAACGGTGTTGAATCATTAGCAATATCTTATTCTTTCATCCGATCCGGTCTTCTATTAGTCTTCCGGTGGTGGTGGTGGTGGTGGTTGTCCTTCGCCATCTTCTGGTGGCGGTTGACTATCATCATCAAATGAGCCTTCACCATCTTCAGGCGGGGGCGGACCATCGAAGCCTTCACCACCTTTTGAAATGTAAAGAAGGGAAGAATGAATGGAACGATTTGGCTTGAATATCGTGATCAAAATCAAAATAGTCTACCATCTTGGCGCCTCTCTGGTGGCGGCTCTGGAGGTCCGGAGCCTTCACCATCTTCCGGCGGGGGCGGACCATCGGGGCCTTCACCACCTTTTGAAATGTAAAGAAGGGAAGAATGAATGAAACGATTTGGCTTGAATATCGTGATCAAAATCAAAATAGTCTACCATCTTGGCGCCTCTCTGGTGGCGGCTCTGGAGGTCCGGAGCCTTCACCATCTTCCGGCGGGGGCGGACCATCGGGGCCTTCACCACCTTTTGAAATGTAAAGAAGGGAAGCATGAATGAAACGATTTGGTTTGAATATCGTGATCAAAATCAAAATAGTCTACCATCTTGGCGCCTCTCTGGTGGCGGCTCTGGAGGTCCGTCGCCACCGTCTTCTGGAGGTGGTGGTGGTCCGTCACCGTCTTCTGGAGGTGGAGGACAACCTTCTGGTAGAGGTGGCCGATCTGCGCCATCTGACAATGTGATGGGGTTCAATGGTTAAGATATTCAATTGACAATACTTGCATAATATTGTATTGTCCAAAGAATGGCACTTCTCACCATCCTCGCGCCTTTCGGGTGGAGGCGGTCCTTCACCGTCTCCGGGCGGGGGTGGGCAACCTTCTGGTGGTGGTGGTCCATCACCCTCTGGTGGTGCTTCTAAACGAGTGAATCAATGCGCGCAAGACAATCAACCAGATCAAGTTAATTGGCCTGAATTGACTAACCTCGTTTGTGACGGAGTGGGCCACCAACAGCTGGAGGGCCAAGGGGCAGACCCGCTGGTGGTGGTGGACCAGGCAATGGCGGCGGCGGTGGTGGTGGTGGTTTGGGGCCGAATTTGCCTTTCGGTGGAGGAGGCCTGGGTCTCGGTGGGGGTTTGCCTGCAGATGAATGGTGATGTTTGTTATGCGCGCAACAACAGCGTTCATGAATGCTCTGTTGCTTGCCGTGATGATGGTGAGGATGAGGTTTACCACCGGGCTTTTCTCCAGATTTGCCTCCGGATTTTTCGTCTTCGTCGCGTTTACCGTCCGGTTTACCCTCTGGTTTACCCTCGGGTTTACCCTCTGGTTTACCCTCCGGTTTATCCTCGGGTTTACCCTCCGGTTTACTCTCCGGTTCTTCGGGTTTGTCTTCCGATTTTTCACCTGCAATTGAAACAGTGCAATCGGACACTTTTGTTTGAGAAAGAAAGCAAGACTGCGTTTGCGTGGAAACACCGTCCAGTGTCGTGTCATGTACCTTCTTCGCGTCTCACGATGCCGAGCCCTGCATCTGGGGGCGGTAGTGGCAAATCTCCCGGTCCGCCAGGAATTGCAGGGCCAGGCGGCGGTGGTGGTGGTGGTGGAGGAGGAGGCGGTGGCGGGAGCTCCGGCTTTCCCTTGCCGCCTTTTCCTTTGTGATGATGGTGATGGTGATGATGCTTGCCAGGTTTGCCTGATATGGAATGGATACTGGCATTGTGGCGAAGAACAATATTAGTCACCTAAAACATTTACAATTGTGAGTTTAATGGGGCATTCATGAAGCAGTATTTAATGACGCGTACATGTGGCTATGCGGTCATTAAATACTGCTTCATGAATGCCGCTCAATGCTCGTACCTTTTCCACCACCCTTGTCTCCACCCTCTTCGCTTTCCTCATCTCGGCGTTCTGAAAGTAACGTCGAAACAATAATCAATAATCAATTGATTCATTTGAACACCACATCAGAGAGTAATGTACTGACTGATTTTTAAAGTTGTATCCATACCTAATGGAGCTGCGATGGCACACGCCAGCAGCAGGCAAAATAGGAGGAACAACCTCATTGTCGATTTCTTGACTTATTCGTCAATTACGGTATCCAGTTAATATTGCGGTCAACACTTACCAGACCAACTGAATGGCGACACAATTTCAGCCAAATTTATATCTTGCACACAATGAACAGTGGTGTGTAATCAGGTGACACCGCGTGGGTGCATTGTTCGTTTTCTTGTTTTTCAATTTTGTCACATGCTTCTTTCTGTTAAGTCAATTGCAATCTGCTTTGCTGCTCTTTCATTGTTTGTTGATAGTGCGATTAACCCATGTACGGGTTGCATGAAAGTTGAATGAATGAAAGCTGAAATGTCATGCAGCTGAATAATTGAAATGCTTCCTTTTTTAAAACGATACAGCAGAAGCTGATTCAACTCAAGTTTAAAAACTATAAAATGACCTTTTCAGCTGAGCATAAACACGAATTTCAATAGAAACCTATTTGCCACACTGCATAAAAAGAGCGCACGTTTTGGCCACAGTCACCAGTGTTATGAAAAATTTCCACTGAATTTAAACATAACAAAACAGATACTGTTAAAACATTTTATATAGCAAAAAGTTGGACATTGAACGACAAACACATTCAATTACGTATGATCTTGGTATTAAAGAACTCATTTATCACCCCAAATTGTAGATTTTGTTTACTAGCCAACAGATCTATTCAGGACTAGTATTTCAATTGAGAGCAAACAAGAAACACCAAACCGAAGAAACCCTAACAAATCGATCCAGTATGGAGTGCATAAATCTGTATGGACAGAAACAATCCAATGTAGACGGAAATTCTGATGCCACAATACCACAACAAGATAAAACTGAGCAAATCGAAAAATCGCATAACTTTCGACGAGCAATGGATACAGCAACGGTACCTATCGAGTTCCCTGTCCACTGCTATCGATCCGTGTCGGGTGTCACTGAACTGCTGGCGTCTGCGGCCACGCCAGTTTGCCCCTGGCGTTGCTGTGGTTGTCGTCGTCGTGTCGCCATTTCCGCCTTGAACTCAGCGTACTCGCGTTGCGTTCGATCCAGGTCGCGTCGTCGCCATTTGCAATAAAAAAAGTTCGCGGGCAACACAACCAGACCGGCGCAGTAGCCGATGGTGATCGAGCGACCGGCGCTACGGGCGAACACGGCGAAGTGGCCGAGTGAGACGCCGATGCACGTGTAGCACATGTAGAGCAGCGAGTCGCGCATGCACGGCACTGAGAGCACGGCTGTTGGTGAACGCAGTGTCCGTAGGGGGTTGCGTCGCGAGACGGCGTCGCAGTCCTGCGGAAAAACAGGAACTGGATTGCTAGCAAAGAAAATTGCGCGAGCCGCATGAACGACCGCAGCATACAGTCAAACTCCAAATTATAGGGAAGCAGTTGATTGGTTGGTGGTCACGTGATGCATGCTTTCTGTGCAGGAAGAGCTGTGGGGCGGAGATTGGTTCGCACAGACATGCATGCACGTGACCACCAACCAATCAGCTGATTCCCTATAATTTAGAGTTCGACTGTAGAAATAACAAGATCTGTATTGTCATGATAGAACGAACGACAGTCCATAAGAGCGAAAGGCCAGTTTATACCTGACGTATGCAGACGTACGTCGACGTACGTCAGGTATGAACGGTAGTATGCAATAACACTGGACCTAAAGTGACATGCCGTGTCGTATGCGCGTACGTCAGGTAGAAACGGGCCTTAACAACACCGACCGACTGTAGGTCGCTCAACGGCCGTCCGTGCTCGTCGACGTACTCAATCGACGGCAACTCATCGGTTCGTACGGCTTCGCTCTGCACGCCACCATTCGCGTCGGTCATGATTCGGACAGAATGCACCCAGCTGATTGGTCGATCGGTGAATGAGAAAAATTCAGTGCACCTTGTTGATTGGTCGATTGGTGAATGAGAAAAATTCAGTGCACCTTGCTGATTGGTCGATTGGTGAATGAGAAAAACTCAGTGTGAGCATGCGCAGGCTGTCATCGGGCACATTGCGGCAGAATTGGGACTCTCGGGAACTCGAAGGCAGTACCAAAAAAAATTGGGGCAATGGTGCCTAAATTTGTTTTTTTGCGGATTGACCAAATGTTTTTTTCAAGAAAACGTCTTTGGCGTGGTCAGTTTGAACCACATTCGAAACGCCCCCAAAAAACGCACTCACAATCAGACATCTTTTATTCTCTACGTAATGATCACAATATCATGGATTTGTAAAAGAAAGCAAACTTCAAAGTCGTCATACAGAAAAAACAGCAGAGAAATCTGCTGTTACTCAAATAAAAAAAGGTACCGAAATTTGGCATCACGGCAACCACTCTCCTCACGCAAACTAAGCTAAATTCACACATACAAAAAAGAAAAAAAAACAATGAAAAATTTGTCACCAACGTCTGTATATCGTGGAAGACTCAAATTACTGACCTTCATGAAACTCAAAAGCGCATTCATAATGAGACATCTTTGATCTTCTGAAAACAAAAATCAAAATTCGGAAATATTGTTGTTTTTACAAGAATGAATGACTACCAGCATGGTTAATCAAAAGCACTAGAGCAAAACGAAAAAAATTGGGTGAAACTGCCGCGCACTGCAAAAGACACACTAATTGTCGTCTTACAAATAAATAGCTGAGTTATTTTCTCGAAACTTTAGTGTAAGCATTGTCAAAACTGTACTGTTGTATTCATTGGGGAATACTTGGAACAGAGCACGCAAAAAACGATCAAAAATATCTTCAAATATTCAAATACAGCAGCACTCTCAAATGTCAAAATATAAGGAAAAATGTATCAAAATCCAAAACAAAAAACAAAATTGCTGCATAATTTATTTTCGCACAAATTCCGTCTGTCGGTTTCAAATTTTTATCACTAAAACAAGAAATACCCAGGGCAGGGATGGATAATCTTACAAAAAACAACAGTGATGTAAAACTGACTGACCCTAAAAATAATAATGGAACGGCACAGCAAAATAAGTGGGTTACAATACGGTCTCTAAAAAATTTCACAAGAAATTTGAATGACCAATCGATTTTTACAGGTCAGATGACCAATCTAACTAGAGTGAGAGCATGCATACAGTCTGAACACCGCATTGTCGGTAAGGCCAAACGAACAACAATATTGTTTCTTGAACGAATTTAACAGCGACAATTAGTTTTATCGTAAGGCTACAACAAGTTTTCATTAAAAAAACGCTAAGCCGTGTAAAACTTACAGACTTGCGTCAACAGACATTACAATACAACGTTTGACATAACTGCACTCAATATGTTGATTTATGTTGAATCAAAACTTCACTACAACACCGTCGCAAACACCACTGGGACCATTTTGCATCCGACACAAAAAGCACAATAGAAATGGGCGAACAGTACTGGCAAATCAGGTAAAAAAGCACTAAGCACAATTACAAAACTGGTTTCTGAACATGAAATCATGAAAAGCACGTCATGCATGAGCATCGGAAGAACAGAAGAAAGTAATAAAAACAATGACCTTCTTAAAAAGTGTTTTGCAGCAACCGTTCAAATAAAAAAACAATAATGAAAAACAACTTTGAAAAAAATTTCTCCATGCAGTGCATTGTTTTTTCATCACTGTGTGACCGCATCAGAGATGTAGTTGAATTCGCGGAACAACGATTGGTCACGTACCGTGACCTGGCGGCGGTCTTTCGCTGATGAGAAGCGAACCGTTTCCTTTGTGAACTCCTCGTCAAAGTTCGACACGTCTTCCGGGTATTTCTGTCAAATTAGAAAAAAAAACACATACGTGCGTTTTAGACACACTGGAAAGAGGCAACTGTTGCGGGTGTGTGTGGTGTTCTCTCAACACTATCTCTTTTTGTTGGGCTAAAATTTCACTCGTTTTGTCAGCTAAAGTGCGACAAAAACTGGACAAACTCACAATGCTGGGCACGAATTTCGGTCGAATCTCCTTGCGCAGCAGTTTCTCCCATTGCCAATTGATGTGCTGGAAAGAAAGGGGAAAATACGTCAATAATATAAACAACAAATCTCGAATAGAATTGCTCCGAAGCGCAATGAATGGCCACAGACGACGGATTGCTAACCTTGAAGAATCGCTGCTCCTTCACTTCGACCGCGTCTCGCTCACTTGCACCTAGTCGTTTGTCCGGGTTCTTTCGCATCAGCTGAACGAGTAAGATTATACTATTGTTGTTGTTGTTGTTGGGATTTTAAACAATGTATTTTAGCCAGGGCTGACCCAGAGAAGCGTACAGAAACACTCCATACTAAACTAACCCGTCGCATTATGGAAATCGCTTCAATGGAGAGGAAACGCGGGTAGCGGACGTCTTCGTTGACGATGCTATCGAAGATCTCTTCCTCATCATCACCCGAAAATGGTGGCTGAAAAACAAACAGTTGTTTATACAAATAAAACCATAGAAGTAACCTTTTTTGCTTTGATGCTTTAAATTTTAATTCTGCTCATTTGGGTCCAAAACCCAATTGATCACGTTGATCGAAGTTCATTCTTTAATATAAAGGCAACGAAGCAAAGAGTGTGCTCATGAGCACAACAGCAAACAGCAAAGTGTCACCACCACCAAGTGACGCCATAATGGGTCACCGTATGCTCATGCTGTCTCAACAGTTTCATTGGAGCCTGCTGTATCCTTGCGAAATAAAATGAATGAAAATGAACGAAAGCGACACGGACCTCTCCGACGAGCATCTCAAAAATCAGCACTCCGAGGCCCCACCAGTCGATCGCCCTGGTGTACGAGTTCTCAGTAAGGACTTCCGGTGCGAGGAACTCTGGGGTGCCGCAGAACGTGGACGTGCGTTCGCCATGGCCCATGTGCTCCTTGCAGAGGCCAAAGTCAGCCAGTTTCACGTAGCCTTGTTCGTCCAATAGCAGATTGTCCAGTTTCAGGTCACTGGAAAAACCGTCATTATTTTTACACGGCTCTTGCTGGTGTGAGCAATTTTAGCATTGAAAGAAATCAGCCAATTATTATCTGTTATTTTTGTTGCCGAGACTCAATGCGCGCATAGATAGGTAAACAGTTTCACGCATGACGCGGGAATTCAAAATTGGCAAAGTGATCCGACTCCCCTAAATAGGGCCGAGTTCGGCGATTTTGGTGCCATATAAGCATTGCATCACAAAATCTAAAAAATGTTGACAGGTACAAACACCTTACACAAGTGTTGTGTGGACTCCGCAAATCAGCTGAACTCTGAACTCAACAAAATATGTGTCTGAATTCAGAATGAGAATGAACGAGTGACTTTGATGAGAATCCACAATCAATTGTGATGCGCATAAATATCGAAAATCAACGAAACAACCACCACCGACCGATAAATGATCTTGTGCTTGTGGAGATACTCGAGTCCAAGCACGACGCAGGCGGCGTAGAAGCAGCTGCGCTCCTCCGAGAAGATGTCGTCGTGGATGTGACGCATCAAGTCGCCGCCGCGAGCGTACTCCATCACGAAGAACACGTGCTCCTGCGAATGCACGGTGTGCGAAACGGCCGTTAAAACAAGACACACAAGCAGCCCCGATGATGCCCCATTAATTAGGGATGGAAAAAACCGGTTTTTATTTTTTGTGAAAAGAAACCGGTTTTATTTTCTCTTTTACCGGTTTTCCAGCTTCAGAATAGTGCTCTGGATTTTGCCCAAAACACAATTCAGCAAGAAAACCGCTTTTTTTCGTGCCATCCCACCATTGATGAACAAAAACACCGCATCTTTTTCTAATAAACCATGAAAGAAAACGTTTGCATGAGCCTATAACTAACCCCAGTCTGATAACATGCGAACAGGTTGACCAGGAACGGGTGTCTCACTCGGGTGGCCACCTCGAAGATGCGCTTCTCGCACATCAGGCTGTCGACCTCATCGCGCGCCACAATGTCGCCCTTCTTCAGCACCTTCAATGCGTAATACTCGCCCGACGGCTTGTACTGCGCAAGCACCACCTGCGAAGTGAGAGTAATTGCTCAAGTGCGAAAAAAATTGAATCCGAACTCAAACTGGCCGGATCGATCAAGCTGATAATTCAACTGCTCAGGTTTGTGAACGCTGTTGTAAACTTTTTTTCTATTTTGTTTGAATCACAACAACCCCCCCCCCCACGATTCCGGAAACCCGAAGGTACCAAACTCCGGTGGGTTTCGGTTGGGGAACGGACGGCTCCAGTGATCTTCAGCCCGATTTCGGTTTCGTTCAAAAACGATTGAAAAATGTCGTGTAATAAACTGCGCCTAGTGCGAACGTACCTTGCCGAAGTGTCCCCGGCCGAGCACGCTGACCAGTCTGAACTGTTCGACGCCCATTTTCGCTTGCAGCGCCGCTGCGGCCGACCGTTGCGCTGGCGACTGCGCGGCAACGCCGGAGGAGGGTGGCGTCGCGTCGGTCGTCTGTGTGGAACAGAAACGAGCAATTCAGGTTCAAGTTCACGTTCATGTTGCGAGACAATGTTCAAAAAGATCACCAAACAGCACACAAGCTAAAGAAAAGCCACCACGCGCGTAAACCAAGGAACCTCCGAACCTAAGAACGAAGGAACCTAAGAAACGCAGGAACTAAGAACCTGCGAATGCAGGCACCAAAGAACTCAGAACTTCGGACTCAGCATTCTCAGCTCGCACGCCTCTGATCGCACATGCGCAAATCGTTCAAGCAGAATCCTACCTGTCTCGTGAGCACCTTCTGATCATTCGGCGACGACGTCCGTATAACGCGTGCCTGCTGTGTCTGCTGCGTCAACGGGCTGCCGCTCGCTGAGCCGGCCATTGCACGGGCACCGGAGGTTGCCTCGCGAACGCCTTTGCCACTCGCGACACTCGGCAGTGCAGCCTGCAATGAAAGTGCGCTCATTCAAACCTGGCTGGCAGGTTTTATGGCAGCATGCAGCTGGCTGCATTCCTTGGCTGTGTGTTCAGTTGCGCCGGTGCAACTGCTTTACCATTTGTGCACGTTCGTGATATGTACAGTCGAACTCTAAATTATCGTGATCAGCATGCTTTCTGTGCAAGCATTGCTGTGGAGCGTCGTCTGTCGTCCTGCACAGAAAGCATGCACCACATGACCACCAACCAATCAGCTGATTCCCTATAATTTACGAGTTCGACTGTAGAGAATGTCAAAACAGCGACCACAAGAACACACCGGAAGGTCGGCCATGTTGATCGCAGTGACTGTCGTCTCCGGATTGCTGTACTTTCGCGTGTCCAACCGTGGTTGCTGTTGCGCCAGCTGCTGTGCGGCGGTTGCTGACAGCTTCGGCATTGTGCCGGACGCCGACAGTGGTGGATACAGCGATGGTGTAGTCTTCGTGAAGTCCAACTTTTGCACCGGTCCGCTGATTGATTGGCCTCTTGCTGAAACGTTTCAAGAAGGTTTTAAAGGTCTCCGTTTGATACGCCGTTCTTGCAGTTTTATCGGAGTTCGTGCGGTTCACGAAATAAAATGAAATGAAATGAAGAAGAAATTCGTGAACAAAATCAACGCACAACGAGCGATTGCTGTTTGCATGAGAAAAGAAACCAGTTGCAAACTCTATTCAAATACAAGCTACCAGTTGGCAAACTCTATTCAAATACAACCAACCAATCAGCACATTTCCTTCAAATGCAACAATGCAGCTGGGTGCACTTATATTGCATTCGCCAACGTGTGATCAAAGCAAATAAAAAAATGTCGTCTCACCTTCGACAAACGACGATGGACTGCTCGTCTGTCCAGCAGTGTCATGGCACGTTGAAGGCATCGGCACTTGCTTCAGATTCTTCACCACCCGCCACCACGCCCACATACCGACTTTCGCTTTTGCATTGTCTCGATCTGAAACGCCGAGAAGAACCATCGTGAGCGAATGAGCTTTGAGAAAACTGAATGAACTGCAGTAATAAATACCTGTATGTGGCCTGCATGCGGCAGTCATACGTCACAAAATGTTTGTAAACGATCAACAAAAAAACGACTACGTAACGCACAAAAAAACCCTTCGACTTCTATGATGCTTTCCAGCCGCTGTTGAACAAAATCCGTGGTTTTTTCCACAAACATAAACAAAACCTCGAACGGATCACGTGTCAAGTAACAGTAAGCGAGAACGAAACAGTCTGAACCAACGCAATCAGCTGACCGCACAGCCAACTACACTTTTTTTATTCACTGTTTACCTCGAACTTTGAACAGGCGTTGCTGACGTTGCAGTTTCGGCTTTCGACTGACGACCGGGTTGAAATAGCGGAACTGAAAAATAACATTTTTTCATTCATTTCATTTCATTTTATTTCGCGAACCGCGGGAACTCCAATAAAACAGCAAGAACAGCGCATTCATTATTAATGTATCTCTGCAGTTCGAGTTCACTGGTGAAAATCGAATTTCAAATAAAAACCGGAACACTTCAAGTTGCGCTCGCAGATCGGCTGGAGCTGGAGCGACAAAACCAACTAATCGGGATTCTTTCCAAAACGCACACCACAACCAACCAACCAGCCGTACGACCAAAATAAGCACAATTTCCAATGGACAACGGAACAATTCATCAATGCCGCCGCAAACCTCAGCAAACAGCTGCCCGCGTGGCTCCAACTCCAGCACCATTCCCGCTCGATCGACGGGTGAGTCAATGAAATCGCTGAGTTTCACGAGCGTGAACGCGCACATTGAACGCCAGTCGTTCCAGTAGACTTCGATCTCGAGTTCACGAGCCTGTGCAACACGGACGCAACAGTACGACAATAGCCGATTAGAGATGGCAGCTTTTTCAGGGTGCAGGGTGCGCGCGAAATTTGAAGGAAGGAAAAAACGTTCAGAAACACAATTGTCTGTAAAAGTTGTCGTGTTTTCGTGCATTATTTCTCCTTACACACACGACTGGAAATTATCTTGGAATTCCTAGTCGGCTGATCCCGCCTTGATGGAGAAGAATACAAGGAATGCCGTATTCATTCGGCCATACTGTATGTACAGTTGAAATAAAAACATTGAACGCAAACGGCTGAGTGGCTGAAGACGCATTCGCAGTGCTCCAGTCGATGATGCAGTCGCATTCCCCCGCTCAACAGTCAACCAGCCAATCAAAACCACCATTTTCAAACAAACTTCCTCAAAGCCTGACTGCCCGTTGCCAGCGTACCCGTTCCAAGTCGATCGTGAACAGCTGATCCCATGCCTGCCGACTCAGTGGGCGTGCGTCCGTCTGCCCAGCACTAGTCGATGATTGGTCGATGCGCAGCACTGCGAACACTTCATCCGAGAGCGTGTCGCTGCGCTGCGCCATCGGCTGCTGACTGCCGCTGACGCTGTGCGACGTCGGACGATAGGCGGAGTGACGCGGCGGCAAGGACGCTTTGCCACGAACGGCTGCACACCACAGAGAGAACAGAACAGTACAATTCGTTGTGAAATGTGAAAACAGTACAATGAACACACAACACAACAATACAGAGAATTACAATGAACAACACATTCGTTTCGTTTCGCATCGATCACTGGCAACTGCACAAGCAAAGACACTGGACAGAACCTGAAGATGGCTTGCTTTGCACTGATAATGTTGTTGTTGTTGTTGGGATTTCAGGCAATGTGTTTTTAGCCAGGGCTAACCCAGAGAAGCGTGCAGAACGCCATTGAGTAGGGCGCCCATCGAGTTTTCTGTCATTAAGTGCCTATACACCCCGTCGGCGGGGCTCGATCCCCCGAACGCACAGACAGTAGTCTAACGCTCTACCACCAGGCCACGAGGGCACTGACCACGCCCACCTCTTGGGTAGCATTCAGCCGCCGTGCGTCCGTCCGGCCCGACGTGCAGCGTGTCGTACGCGCTGCGACCCGGAATCTCGCTGATCAAATTCTGACAGCCGACAATCCTGCGTGGAACAAAAAAAACAATAAAATCCTCTCATGACACCGTAGCAATCAGGCTTTGGTGTGCTGGACTAGACGCTAGCTCAATTACAAACCGCACCGGGCGGACAACGACGCAGCTCCTACACAGCGTCCGCACCCGACCGAGCCAGCTCGACCGGCCAAATTGCGTCATTTACCTATCCCACTTTGGGCCATGAACAACAACAACAACCGCCGCACCGGAGTTCGCTCGTTGCTTCGGCTTTTGCGGAACGGGCATAGGCGATTTTGGCACGGCAACAACCTGCTTTGCTTGCGTGTGCCACAGCTTTGCTGGTTTGGACATTGGTTTTCCTTGTGCATATATGCCTGACACTTGCAATGTGTCGAATATAAACCAATCAATCAATCAATACCAATCAATCAATCAATCAAACCAATGAGCGTCACAGCGAGCATACCTCGCCTCGAGGCGTCCACTGACTGCGAGCGCCGGGTAGCGTCGCGTTCTCGCACCGGCAGCGATCGGCGGCGGCGGTGGACTGACGGAGGGCGGCGAGTCGGCGGCGCCGCGTTGCTCCTTCAAATGGTCGCGGATCGGCGAGTCCGGCGGCAATTGGTCGCCGTACTTTTTCAGCGCCAATCGAATCAGGTCGAGTTTCATTTGCGACACGTACTGCGTGCTGATTGCCTGCAAAGTTGGTGCACAGCATAGGTGATCAGAAAAGGCACTTTTGAGGCCAATTTATGCGCACAAAATTTATCCGACACGGCACGTCACGTCTTCATTCATGGAGCAAAAAAAACAGCAATCCGGCACGTCACGTTATCTTTGGAACACGTGCTCGTTTATACGCGCATTCATACTTGACGTGCCGTGACGTGGCGGATTATATGCGTCATGCATGAATTGGCCTTCGTAGTCAGTTGTTGTCGTTACTGTCGCTAGTTGCTGCATTTGAGACCAGCTATGAGCTGCACTGGACACACACGCATCAGTCCAGTCACTAATTAGCGGATTTGATTCTGAGTTGATTGAAAGTACTGCAGCTCTGAGTGATGTGTCAAAAACTAACGTGAAAATTGAAATTTCATTTTAATATGATCAATAAATCAAACACAACAAACATCCTGCAGATTTTTCTGTGATGCGGCCGATTTAGCGTCGAGGCTCATGACGCCGATGAGTTTCTGCGCACCGTCGCAGACCATGACCTCACGGCGGAGCCGGTTCAGCAAGTCGTCAATGTGCTGTTCGCACTGTGATTGTACCGGACGATCTGAAACACAAATACCAACCAATTTTGCATCCACACTGGACACATTTTATGGTCGTTTCTGTGCTGATCCCCATCGTTTTTTTGTTTGTTTTATTGTTGTTAGGATTTTTAGGCGACGTTTTTAGCCAGGGCTAATAATTCAAAGAAGCGTACAGAACGCCATCGAGTAGGGCGCCCATCGAGTTTTTTTCTGTTATTAGTGCCTATACACCCCTCGGCGGGGCTCGATCCCCCGAGCGCACAGACAGTAGTCTGTAACGCGCTACCCACCAGGCCACGAGGGTGACAATTTGACACGTTTTTGGCAGCATGTGAAAGTGCGTTTTAGGTAATTAAAAAATCAAACTAACCCATATCCGACTCGTCGACTTTTTTGAGCAGATGTGCCTTGCGCATTCGCAGCAACTCAATCTTGGCCTTGCTGTCCTCGAGCATCCGCTGTGCGTCCTCCATGCGCGTGCGGTTGTTTCTGCACATCTCCTGTTCTTTGTAGCGCTCCAGACCTGAGAAGAGAAGTGTAAAGGCGAACTTTTTGCTCCGTTTAGATTTTGACCTCACCATTTTTTCTGTCCGTACACTCAGACGTTATCCTAAATCCCGTGCGCTAACTAATCGTGTCCGTAATGCATTACGATAGCACACACGACACGATTTCTAAATCGCGTGGCCATTTTCAAGTGTCGTGTCCGTGCGTACGCACAAAAAACTAATTGCCAAATCCCCTTCAAACGAGCCGTACCTTCTTTTATAGTGACCTCTTTGTCGAGTTCACGTTGCAACGAGGCGAGCTTCGCGTCCATCACCGACCTCGCCGTTTTGCGCGGGTCGGGCGGCGTCGGCGGCTGGGCCCGCCCGGGGCACGGCACTTCGCCGTCCGCGCCGGGCCCGGACACCGCCGGCGCACTGGCTGCTGGTGGCGCTGCGTCATCTGCAACCAAAATGCCCAATGGATTTCTATTTATAGATCACATGATCACTTTGATATGACTTAGCTTGAAAGATCGCAAATAGCGACAGATGCTGCTACTCGTTTCGCATTTTGGGTCTCCGAACTACATGCTGTTCATACAGTTTTATTGGAGTTTCCTGCTTTTTAGCGACATAAAATGGATGAATGGATTGTCGGTTCTCTCCCTCGCTATTGTTTCAACCGGACTCGTGTATGCCGTAATTTTACAACGTTGAAAAAAATCAGAAGCAGAAGGCAAAGGAAAACAACCGGTTTACTTCTTGTACCACCACAATTACTCCCATCCCATGTTTCTCGCCTTTTATATCAACGCTCCGTTAGCACCCTGAAGGGTTCAATTTTTTCGCAATTGAATTTCAATGAAACTGAACTGTGACGAAAGAAGTTCGTTTCGTGCTGTTAATTTGTGTTTCATTTGAATGCAGCACAGTTTAGCGCGTAATCAATACTCCTGTCTACATTTTCTTCGCAGGCACTGCCAGTCCACCTCTTCGACCAACAATCAACAACCGTTTGTTTCACTCTCAACTCGCATCTTATCTCGCACACCATGAGTGTCGGCTAAAACTGTTGCAATTGATCACTTCACGATTTTCACATTTTCACCCGACATAGGCGGTATCACCCATATCCGTGTCGTGTGCCATCTTCACAAGACAAACGAGGTGGAAGAAAAACGAAAGAACCACCGCCAGAAGCTTGCGACGTTTGCACATAAATAAAAAAAAACAACTGTGCCCATGGATACGACCATTAGCGCACGCGCACCAGCACATAAACGCCAGCCAAACCGAACAAAAACAAAACGTTTTCGAAGCGCAAATTGTCTTGCATGCAGTTGGCAGCATATGCCCAGGCACACCTATTGCACCTCCAATACCACACACGAGCAAATGCCATGTATAACCGCAGGAATGTGCGTGCAAGCTTCAATTTCAGGGCACGACGGTGACAAGCGAAGATGCAAACATTCGAGCCATGAAAATCGAGTGTGTTCTGTTGTCTGCCATGTTCAGCGACCACCGCGCAGTCCCCAAAGCTGCCAGCCATCGTGTGTGTTTGCTGTTGTTGTTATATCGTGTGCGTGATATGAATCTGTGACGGCACTGTGGTGGACATACAAAGACATGCACACACACACACACACACACACACACACACGGTTACATATATTTCTTGCAAAGTCAGTCAGTTCGTCTGCCAACAACAAGCAAGTTCATCTCTACAAGTACAGACCCATGTGCAAAGTGGGCAACTTGAAAGTGAGACTGATCGGTGCGCAGGCGGTGGTAGTGTGTGCGCGCCATTTTCAAAAACGTACAACAACAACAACAACAACAACAGAGCACAGCACCGAAACACGGGCACGGCGCAAACACAAAACGAAAAGCACAACAATGAAACACACACACACACAGACAGAGACAGAATGGACTGGCTAAAAGTGTGTGTGACTGACAAAGCACACACAACAAGCTGCGCGTTGCAGCCAACTTTGCGACAATAAGTACAGCAGTGCACAGACCAGGCGGAGCGGAGTGCTTTTGCCGTGCCTTTGTTTCTTGTGCACTTTTGTTGTGTGATAATGCACGTCGATAAGCCGCTGGCCGCGCTAAAGTCTTACAAAAATGAGCGGTACACCGAGTACCATGGAGTATCGGGGCTGGTACTAATAATGGCAACAAAACACGCACGAGCACACGCAAAAGCACTTCCCGTTGCATTGCAACCAATCGAACGAACACACAGATGCGGCTCTTTGTTGCATCGTGTGTTCGATCGGCATGCTGCTTGCTGGCGAAGAAAACCACAAAAAACGTTTTTGGTTGCCTCTTTTTTTGGGAAAGATTGTGAAAAGTTTTGTATCGAATTTTGACACTTTTCCACAGCTATTGATGTCGAGATTTGAAAAAATAAGCGGGAAAAACGTGACGACCAAGAATTGAGCCATGCACATTCTAATAAAGGCTGGCAAATCTGAAAAATTTCTGCACACTCACTTCGCACCACTTTCTGAGTTTCTCTGTCAATCTCTGCAACAACAACCGCGCTTATCAGTATTCAATTAAGCCAAGACTTGAAAAAAACCATTTCACGCCGCCAACGAACAAAAGCATCCAAGCCAAACAACAGCTTCATTATTATTTATTGTTTACAAACGGCTGACGCAAAAATTTCCCAAAAAACCATTGCTTACATAAACATGACTGAATGATTTCAAGGAAAACGCATTGAGCATTTGTACTTGTGTGATACTGTCCATCAGTCAACCACAGTTTCACAACTCTTCACAGCACTTTTTGGAAAAAAAGGACATGCGGTCACCATTCACCGCGCACGTATAAAAATAAAAATGTTAGCAGCATAAAAATTGTTTTTTTTGTTTGACGCGTATTTTACAGTTGCATCATGCGATCAGCTGATTGGTCCAACTTTCAGTTTGCTCAGCTTTTTGGAAGCTGTCCATGTGAAGGACCTGGTCAATAAGCTAGCATCAATCATAAACAAGCAATTACAATTGGTTACCGTAGTCGATGGTATAGATGTCGAGTGTCTGCAAATCCATTTGCATGTCGGCGATTTGGTCGGCAATCTCACGAATGTCCTTGGTCAATTCAAGTTGGTTTCTTCGTTCGGAGGCGTCCTGTAACACAATTTGCAGCGGCAGTGTTCCATGGCTCAACCAATTTGGGTGATGGTTCTCTGCATTTCGGCCTGGCCAACATCATAGAAGAGGGGTGGCCTCATCAGTGATGTGCCCCTCTCGAACCACTTGAGTCATGAACACTTGAGCAAGAAACTTAGTAATTGAAAAGAAAATAAACGAAACAATATCGATCAAACCTTGATGTCCACCTTTTTACAAAACTAGCTTGCTAGATGTGAATTGTGAAAGCAACTATAGAATTGCAAACGGTTTTAGAAAAAGCAGTTTTGGAAAGCCGTTTTGAACCAATGTTCTCAAAAAAAACGCAAACCCGTGCCATTGCACTACACCTACAAACAAACCCAATCAATGCTCAATCAATCAAACACACCCAATCAATCAATCAATGCTCAAACTCAATCACTGCATGCGAAACAACATCAACGAACGCACCCGCAGCTTTTCATATCCGTCCTTCATGCGCATTTGAGTTCTCAGTTTCGCACGGATCGTGTTCTTCAAATCGACCACCAGCCGTTTCTGCATCGCGTCGCCGTTGAGCTGACTTCTTGATGAAAGCGCCTGAAAACGAAACAAAAACGCAATAGACCATTTACAGTTTGTTTCTACAATCAGCAAAAATTGATCACCGTTACACACGCAACAAGGCTGAACTGAAGGCGCATTCATGAAGCCGTATTTAGTGACGCGTGGCTGTGTTAAAACATGGCTGCGCGGTCACTACATACTGCTTCATGAATGTCCCTTTACTGTTGTTTCGTTATAAATCACTGTTACTGCAGCGTATATTGTCCGTTCAGTCAACACAAAACAGAGCATTTTTACCAACCTGATCGCAATTATTATTGTACATTTGTACAGAGGACATCTGTTGATACTTGAGCGCCAAATCCAGCAGTTCACCCGGCAGCATGTCCGAGCCGTCCGGCTCTGGGCAGTACGCCCGTGCTGAAGAGACGGCGGGCGATTTGCTGCTGCTGCTGCCGTTTGCGGTGCCGCCCGTGCCAGTGGCACTGGTCGATGTTGACACTGCATTACGCGCAACGTCGGTCATGGCTGTCTTCGGTGGACGAAGATGATTGGAACCCGTATTGGATTTGTGTCTGTGCCTATCGATTGTTCGCAACCAATCACTGAACAGCTGCTTCGAATTGTTTTCCCGGCCCGGACCCCCGGCACAAGTTGCTATTTCGTCGACACGACAATTCTGCGTTGTTGTTTCGATTTATCGCTGGAACAACATAGCATCTGCAAATTACTGTTGTTGAACGTGCGTTGCATCAGCTGCTTCGATGATCTGCGAATAGTTGTGTCAACTTGATTCTCATTAATGTAATCTCATTTGGCACAAATCTGAAAACATTCAGCTGATTTTAGCTGTAGTAGTAGTTGTGCTGAGCCACGATGGAGCCGCCAGCAAAATTGAAATCACTTTCCGTTCTGAAACAAAAAACAAGTTTAATCTGTGAGTGTATGTCTATTGTCTTGTCTAGGGTTAGGGGGGGGGAAATCGCTGGGAAATCCGGATTTTTTTTTAAATTTAAAAAAATTTAAAAAAAATAATTTTTTTACAAGTTAGGTTCGTTCGAAGCGTCTCGTCGAGCTGAGTTCAGCTAGACTATTTTCAGAACGATCCGGAAAACTATAAGAGCGAAAATCGTGTTTTATTGAAATAAAAGTTTTTCAAATTTTTTTGTGCTTGAAAAAAATCCAAATTTAAAAAAAACAAAAAAAAATATAAAAACAATTTTTTTTCAAAGCCCCTAACCCTAGTCTTGTTGGTTTCATGCTTCATGCTTCATGATGCTTCACCAGTTCAGTTCGACACAGTTCACTGCACCGTTTTTTCAAAAATATAATTTTACATTTTATCAATCAAACGAAGAATTGTGATTTTTGACCACGAAGTTTAAAAAATTTTAAGGTAAAAAACCGGTTCTTTATTTTTTCAGGAAAAAACTGGAAAAAAACCGGTTTCAAAACGGAAAAGAAACCGGTTTTTTTCCTGGTGCCAACCCTAGGTGGGTGGGTGTCACCACGGGATTCCCTACCTAACAGGGACCTTCGTGCTAAGAGGACTTCCCATAGTTGTTCCAGAGCCGAGGGGTTGGGGGGGGGCCGATATAGATAGCTGGAGCAAATTTTCTAGATAGATAGATAGCTGGAAAATTTTGGGGGGGGGGGGCGCGGGGGGGCCATGTGACTTTGGGGGGGGGGCCGGTCAAAATTTTGAAATTTGGTAGATAGATAGCTCAAACGCTAAAAAGCTATAAAAACAGCAAAAGAATGGTAAAAATGCACTAAAATCAAGTAGAAACGCGGATTTTACCTAAAAGAAATTTTTTAGAATTACGAGCAAAAATGGTCAATTTTGGTCAAAAATTGACTCATTTTATGTCTTCGACAAAAGACAAAAGACAAAAATTTTCAGATAGATAGCTGGCTGAGAAAATTTTTTAGATAGATAATAGCTGAGCCGAAAAAACCTGTTTGATAGAGATAGATTCGAAAAATTTTTGGGGGGGCCGGCCCCCCCCCCAGGCCCCCCCTAGAACAACTATGGGACTTCCCATCCCACCCCTAGACCATTTTCAAAACGATCCGGTGGTGAGTGAACTATCTGATATAAGAGCGCAAATCGTGTTTTATTGAATGGTTGTCCATTTCATAAAGGACATGATTGACTTTCAACAGAAAAAGGACAATTTTTGACCAATGAGTTGTTCTCTTAGTTGTTTCTTTTTAGAAAACTGGTGAATTTTGGTCAAAAATTGATCTATTTTATGGTTAGACGACAAAAATTTAAATATTTAGCTGGCTAAAAAAATTGTTTTCTGAGCTGAGTCGAAAAAACTCAGGCAAAGATAGATTTGAAAAATCTTGGGATGGGGCGGCCCCGCAGGCCCCCCAAGAACAACTATGGTGATGTCGACTCGGATGGGGCCGGGGGTGCCGACCTCAAAATTGTAGGGGAGTGGTCCGAGATGCCAAAAGTTTAGGGGGAAGAGTAAACAAACGTTTAAATTTTTTCGCACGTTTTCTAAATGTTTCTAAACAATCAAAAATCTAACTGGTATGTGCAAATGGTTCTTTTCAGTCAAATTTGCGATTTTTTGACAAGAAAGACAAAAATAACCTGTTTCACTGTGCAAAAAGACAACTCCCAGTCTGAGACTAATCAATCCCGCATTGATGGAGAATATACATATACAAGGAGGCCTTATTTATCCGGGTATACCATACCGGCCTCTCCCCCAACCACCATTTCTTGAAAAACTATGCGATGGCTTATAAAAAATCACAAATCGGTTGAAAATACGACTGAAAAAAACATTCAAACTCAAATTTTCTGCGATAGTTTTTACGGTCAACAATAGTTTTTACGGTCGACTACGGTTGACATGCGCAAGTTGACATGGCCAAAAGTTGCTTTTGTGTCTTTACATTTTTAGTGCGTGGTTGCACTCAACCGCTTATCCCATTGTGTTGACCGTCGTTAGCATTTTCCCATCAGTTAAAGTCAAGTTTCTTTAACTGAAACGGTAACTGAAAGCCAACTCAAATGTGTCAAACATTGTAATAAATTTTAAACCATGTTTTAATTTTTTTAGCGGAACGAAACTAATTATCAGTTCAAGTCACAACAAAATGCAAACACAAAATTACAATCAACCATTCGATACATTCGGAGAAAAACGCTTCGAACGAAGAGCAATTAAAAATCGAAAGGCTAAAGCCACCGGCCAAGCTATTCCCTCCCAGACTAAAATACGATCATAACAACTTACATGCCTGCCCGTGTTTTGTGCAGAAAAGAGAATTTAATGCGTAATAAATAATCGCAGTAGTAAGTAGTGAAACAATCATCAGTGTTCTATGAACAGTGCAATTATTTTTAAATCTGCATATGAAAACAATCTCAATAATCTTGGATGGGTGGTGCTGCTGCTGCTGCCTGCAGTGTTCAGCTTATTGTGCACTTTAGTGACTCAGCTTGCAGCTTCAAAATCTTCACACTCGAATAAAGGCGATGAGCGGCGACGTGGCGGGCATGACGCAGTCACAGCACGAAGACACCGGCAGGGTCTCCTCAATCACTGCGTTCACGGAGTCGTCCCACCTCTGCAGCTGTACGGGACGCATTTGAGAACGACATGTTCCATAGCCTGCAGAAAACCAGCAGCGTTCGTTGTACAGTTGCAGATGGCGTAGTTTTACTATCAAACCTTACAGTGTTACATAATTGTCTGAAAAGCGCTAATTTTAGAAAATCACATTTTTATTTGGGGTTATTTTCTGCTGAAAAATGAGCGGAAGGCCATGAAACTTATGCGATTTAGCACTGTTTTTTTACTTATTAGTTTTTACAAAAGCCCACAAATTGCGGCATTTGGGCTGACCTGCGAAACACGTTTTGTCGTCGTCGTCGTCTTCAGACATGCACGTTAGTTCGTTGATGTAACGCGGAAAATATTCCGACGGAAGTTTTCGTATCGCCCAACATCGAGTGCACAGACCGACATGCTTTGAATCTTCGTCTGCCGCATAACCGCGGCGCACACACTTCAATCTCGCCCGTTGCCCTGAAAAAAAATAAAACCCAGCTCGCTCTTCAACCAATTGATGCTCACACCACTATGAATGCGCGTAAAGGCGCATTCATGAAGCAGTATTAAGTGACGCATAGCTGTGTTAAAAGATGCTATGAATAGTTCATGAATGCTACTTAATTGCTTCAATGTGACAGCAGACAGATGCCATTTACGGTGTACAAACCTATAGATGCTTGCTCCAGTACAACTGTTCGTTTTCCGCGTGAACGAGATCTGAATGGGATGCTGCGACTGGAGGAGCCCGGGGTGGCTCTGGAGGAACCGGCTCTCAACAGACCAACGCTACGGAGACAGTTCTTAGCGTACCTGCAGAGGGAATAATATCGTGCCTCTAGAATTAGATTCAGCAGCTCGTACATATGTACGAAATGGTCGGATAAACAAGGCAGCTATTTTCAGGGTGAAAAGAGCGCGCGAAATTTGAATGAAAAAAGACGTTCTGAAACCAATTGTTTGTGTCAAATTTGACGTGTCTTCTTTTAGCTGATTGATTCTTCGTGCTAATCTGTTCGTTCTTTGTCCATTGCACCCATGATTGGGATCTTAATCTTGGCCATCTTGAAAAAGACAACTCCTAGTCTACGACTGATCCCGCCTTGATGGAGAATACAAGGACTGTTCGGTTTATTTATTCGGTTCTACTGTAAGATTATACCAGGACCGATCAATGTCGTAACAATTGTCTGCGTGAGCGCTTACGTGACGGTCGCATTGTGCTGCTGGGTCATCAGCGACGCGGCCGGATTCTGCGGTCGAGCGATACGCCGACAGTGGCCGGAGGACAGACGAGCGGCATCAAGCTTGATCAGCAGCTGCTGCCTCGCCAGTCCGGTCAACCAACGACCGCCACTTGCGTCATAAAGCATGCCGACCATTTCGCGTGTGCACCGTCTGCAGTCGTCGCTGACGCACTGGGCAAACACAGTGTTGTTTCCAGAAAAACCGCAATTTTGTGTGTATCAATACCGTAAAATCTTCCATATAAGGTCTCCTTATATAACTTTGGAAATCAAAAATTTCTGAAAAAATGGATTTTGTGTGACAACCTTTTTGTGAAAGGTGGTCTTATGAAGCGAAGATTAGAAAGTCCGGGCCTTATAAACGGGGTGGGATTTCAACCAAGTAAAAAATTTGAATTTTTTGGTTTCCCGCCGTGTGACATTCCGCCCACTTTTGAGGGGAGATCTCATATGTGGGATAAACCTTGTATCCAAGACTTTACGCTATATTCGAACGTCATTGATCAATAGAGTGCTCATGCTCACTCTTCCGCGCCTCGAGTCCTCTTCTGGTGGAAGTGCGTCGATGACGTTCTCGTTGGTCAAGTCCGGGAAGTTCAGTATCGCTTCGACGAGTGTTGCCGCTTGCCAGCGCTTGTCGTAGTAGATGCATCGGCGCGGCTGACGCGGATTCGGAATGCACTGCAGTAGTGACATTGCAAAGCGATCAGAAGCGATTTTGATTTTTCGTATTCTTTCTTGTTCATATACAGTCTATCTGGCTAATATATGCAACTCGCTGATTGGTCGGCTCCTCACGCTCGGCACCCCTGGGAACGGGATTCAGAAAAAATCTGTGTATCGGTTATCTGTGCATCTGGGAACGTGCATGGAAACGTACATTTCCGGTGCTTTGTCGCAGCACAAGTCGGTTGACTTGTGGTTTCGCTTCTTTGTCAGTCCCAGCAGTTGGAATTGCCGCACTGCCTTCGCCAGAGAAATCTACGCGTTCCTCCCCAAACGCCTCTTGACTCTTTCCTTGACTATTACCCGTTTGTCCGTCGATGTCTCGCGCTAAATGAACGTAAGGAATTTGGTGGATTCTCAACGAGCACCTGTGGTATAGCATTGTAGCTGGCGTCATCTGAATCATTACAACGTGCAAGCACTGGTTTCTTGCGGTTTCGCCTGGTGAAGCGCATACCGCGGCCGCCCAGGCTCGTCAGTACGACAAGACCTGGGCTAGCCCAATAAAAAAATGATGACCAGCTCAGACGGACGTCATGTCTGGCTGAAACATCAGCGAAACAGTGGATCACACAAGACAAATATGTATTGTGGATTTATTCAAACGTGTCCGGACTAAAATGACGTCATTTGCTTTAAAAACGCTCGTTTTGTCAAAGTACAAGCACTAAAATTTCAGTTTGGTGTGACTGATCCGACATTCACCATTTGTTTGCCGGAAGAAACCGGCTAAACGGAAAGTCTGGTTTGCTGTGAACAGCAAGCGCATGTTTTGCGGCACATGGCGTCATTTCAGTGGGACAGGTTTAAAAAATAGGTCCTACCACTTGGCGTCGCTCCCTGGCGAGGCCCACCAAGCAGGCCGCCAACACGCTGCCACACGCCACTGATGACGTCACGAATGTCGCCAGCCGCTTCGCCGCCGCCACGAATCAGCGCGCCCGTCTCGGCCGCGCGCTCCGCGGAGCCTGTGCTTCGCTCGTGAGAAGTTTTTTGAGCGGGCGGTCCTCCAATTGCGCGAATTGGATTCGGTTGCGCGACGACCAGCGCAGTGGCGTGCAAAAGAACGGTCGCAAGACCGGTGATACTCGGGCACTTCGGTAATCGCATGATCGGCGTTCATCTGAGCACGCGTGACACCGCCGGGCTGCTCAACTCGCTCGCTGTCGCCTTGTGTGCATGCATGTGCGCGAGAATACGCGTCTGTTGTTGGCATGCAGACAAATGAAAAGCAAAATATAGTCACTTGGTGCGTTTTCAACAAGCATTTTGAAATAAGTATGTATGTGCGGGGGCAAGACGTGCTGCGTGTTAAAAATTACATTACTTTGATGATTGCACCAACACATGACATATCTAACAAGTTTAGGCAAGAGTGTTTAAACATGAGCAAATAATAATAAAAAATGAACGCCAGTTCAAAACGTGTTATTTGTGTAGGTTGCCGCGCTTTCTCATCACTTATTATTGTACCAAAACCAATTCGTGACTATTTTTAGTTATTGTGTCCTCACAGCAAACAATAATACGTTGGTTTCTAACGCAAATGTTCTTTTATTCAAATGGGAACTCTAACAAAATATTTTAAGAAAGCAATTCTGGTCAACACACAAAAATTGACGGAAGAATACGTGGAGGTTTCATAAAACGTGTAGTGCCAGGTAGTTTTTCACCAAGCAATTTTTGTGAACCAAATCGTACAAAACGTTAATAAATAGCAAAAACCAAAATCAGTTCAGTCCAGCATGGTTTACTAGCCGACTGGCGTGATCTGTCGATTTTCTTGCTCTTTACTTTTTGGTCGATAATACTTGTGTCCATTGCGAGGCACAACGTCGAAGTTTTTAGGCCTGCAATATGCTGAATTTTATGCCAGTTCCTGTGGCATCCGTAATGAGTACTAATTGCTAATTTACAGTGGTGCCAATGTCCTAGTTTTGAAAAAAAGGAGGTACAGTATTATTAGAAAAAGTCACTCCTCAACAATGGTACGATCGTTTATTTTGGTCCCAAGACTCAATGCGCGCATAGATAGGTAAACAGTTGCATGCAGGACGCGGGAATTCAAAACCGGCAAATTGATCCGGTCACCCAACTAGCACCGAGTCACTTAGGCGACTTTGAATTGCCACATAACGATTGAAACTAGTTTCCTTTCTACAGTGTACGTCTGCAAGGCCATTGAGTCGCAGAACCTACAAAATTGAGAATACCTGTATAGGTTCGAACATCTGCCTAAACTTCTGACCACACTTACGGGCCAACTTTGCGCAGAAACTTCTCGGCCTCGCAGTGTTTCACGTCTTTCTTTGTATAATCTTTTGCATTCGTTGTCAATCCGTCGAAGTCGCCGTCATTTATATGACGACCAACGGGCTTGTACGCGTGCGTACGGTCAGTCTGCTTGCGTGTGTAGTCGAGACGATTCACGGTATTGCCGTCAAAGTCACCACCGCTGTGAATTGCAGTTCGTTGCATTACAGGTCATTCAATAATGGAACATTAAAAACCCTGGTTGCAGTTGCTTGAGTTCATACAGTATGTTCGTTTAAACCTGTCCCTTTTTTCGCAGAATACAGAGCTCGCGAAGGATGAAAGAACCGGATCGGAGTTGCAAGAAAACATATTTAGTCCCATGGGTGTTTGATTTCACCAAACTCAAAACATTCGCTCTTCTCACTGTAATTGTAGTTTTGCATGCTCTGCATTCTGCGACAAAACTGACTTGTTTTAAGTCTTAACAGGTTTAAGCAAACATACTGTGGGATAGTGCTATGTCCAATGTCCATGAATACATATAGTCATCGCGTCGTTCACATAAGCTCATAATCGGCACCATACCCGTGCGACGGTGTGGGGTACCACTGTGCCCAGCCCTCAAAACCAGTGTGCAGCCCGCAAGAAATTTTTGCGGTGGCATTTTGGCGACACCGGTTCGATGGCTGTGCACCATTTTGAGGGCTGTGCACCATTTGCAAGGCAGCCGGTGCAATGAAGCAAAGCCCGCAAAGTTTGTTCTTGCGGGGCAGCACACCGGTTTAAGGCTGCGCACATCGGTACCCCACACCGTCGCGCGGGTATGATCGGCACAGTCGCGTACCTGTATGCTGGCTCTTGCGGCTTGAAACTCGGTGATCGAGCGCCACTTTTGCGCGTGTAATCGGTGCGGTTCACGGTGTTGCTGTCGAAATCGCCGCCGGTCACTCGATGTTCCACCGGGCGAAATCGCTCCGATCGGTCACCATGTTTGCCCGTGTAATCCTGACGGTTCACCGTCGTCCCGTCGAAGTCGCCCCCGCGCACCGGACTCTCGTGTGGACGATAGGCACGTACTCGTTCGCTGTCCTGATGTTGAACACCAACGTTTGTTTTCTTGGTCAATTTGTTTTTCGAACGAACAAACTGTTTCAATTTTTAAAAATTAAAAAAACTGAAAACGCGCTTGAAGTATTCTGCTTTGAGGTACAGCTTATTTTTCAAACGTGTCTCGTCCTCAATGACGTCATGTGATTTGAAACACGCGCTTCAGTTGTTCTGTTGTCTGAAACATCCGCACAGCGAAGTTTAGCTGATCTATACACGTGAAAACATGTACGCGAATGGAATGAAATGAACTGAAAACTCAGGTGCCTGTGCATGAAACTGGTTTAAAAGCAAATGACGTCATTAAAGTTCGACACGTTCGAATGAATCTACAATACCTTCTTTGTGTAATCGGTGCGATTCACAGTGTTGCCATCAAAGTCGCCACCTTGGTACGCCGCGTCCGTTGGCTTGTACGAATGCGAACGTTCTCCGTCTTTACGTGTGTAGTGCAGGCGATTCACGGTATTTCCATCGAAGTCGCCTCTACGAACGGACGTCTCTTGCGGGCGAAATGTTTGCGTTCGCTCGCTCTCTTTTTGCGTATAATCGGATTTATTTACGGTCGTTCCGTCAAAGTCGCCACCAGTATAAACCTAAAAATGTTGAAGCAAACAAATTGTTATCTTTTCGTGCGAAAAAGGCGGAGTAATGTTGAGTGATCTGTGGAAAAGCCGCACAGCTAAAAAGCTGTTTCGCGCTCGAACGTTAGTTCGAATATCAAATAAAATAAATCTATTTGGTGAGAAAAGATTCTGATTCGTTTTTTCTTACCCTTTCTTGCTGCCGTCATAATACGTTAAGTTTTGCTGATTTCAAATTGCCGCACAGCCATGAAACATTTTTCTAATCTGTGCGTGCAAACGCATGTTGCAACACGTTTTAAAATAAAAAAGATCATACACGAAAATTGTGGCGGTTCACTCTTGTGTCCACACAGACCTGCTCGTTCGGTCGAACCGCGTGCGTTCGCTCGCCCTGCTTCAGCGTGTAATCCGATTTGTTCGTGGTCGTTCCATCAAAGTCGCCGCCTTGATACGCGTCATTCGACGGCCGGTACGGTTGACTGCGCTCGCCTCGCTTCTGCGTGTAATCGAGTTTGTTCACCGTTGTACCGTCGAAATCGCCCGAGTGCAAGCCGGTCTCTTGCGGCCGATAGGCGGGCGATCTTCGACCGTCCTTGCGAGTGTAGTCCTGCTTGTTGACGGTGTTCCCGTCGAACTCTCCGCCTTGATAAGCTTCATTCGACGGACGAAACGCTTGCGCTCGTTCGCCTCGTTTCTTCGTAAAATCCGATTTGTTCACAGTTGTGCCGTCAAAGTCGCCGCCACTCACTGGCGCCTCTTGCGGCCGATAGCCCTTCACTCGCTCGCCACGCTGTCCAGTGTAGTCCATTTTATTCACAGTGTTTCCATCGAAATCACCCCCTTGGTATGCTTCGTTTGACGGCCGATACGGTTTTGCCCTATCAGCTGACTTTCTTGTGTAATCCATTTTATTCGAAGTGTTTCCATCAAAGTCACCGCCAGATATTGCGGCTTCTTGGGGCCGATAGCCTTTGACCCGGTCTGCTTTCTTCCCCGTGTAGTCGAGTTTATTCACTGTGTTCCCATCAAAGTCTCCTCCTTGGTAGGCTTCATTCGACGGTCGAAATGGTTGCGCACGCTCTCCCGATTTGCGGTCATAATCAAGTTTATTTGAAGTGTTTCCATCAAAGTCACCGCCAGATAATGCAGCTTCTTGGGGTCGATAGCCTTTGACACGATCTGCTTTCTTCCCCGTGTAGTCGAGTTTATTCACTGTGTTCCCATCAAAGTCTCCTCCTTGGTAGGCTTCATTCGACGGTCGAAATGGTTGCGCACGCTCTCCCGATTTGCGGTCATAATCAAGTTTATTCGAAGTGTTTCCATCAAAATCGCCACCTGATATTGCAGCTTCTTGCGGTCGATAGCCTTTGACGCGGTCTGCTTTCTTCCCCGTGTAGTCGAGTTTGTTCACTGTGTTCCCGTCAAAGTCGCCTCCCTGGTAGGCTTCATTCGACGGTCGAAATGGTTGCGCACGCTCTCCCGATTTGCGGTCATAATCAAGTTTATTCGAAGTGTTTCCATCAAAGTCACCGCCAGATATTGCCGCTTCTTGGGGTCGATAGCCTTTGACGCGGTCGGCTTTCTTCCCCGTGTAGTCGAGTTTGTTCACTGTGTTCCCGTCAAAGTCGCCTCCCTGGTAGGCTTCATTCGACGGTCGAAATGGTTGCGCACGCTCTCCCGATTTGCGGTCATAATCAAGTTTATTCGAAGTGTTTCCATCAAAGTCACCGCCAGATATTGCCGCTTCTTGGGGTCGATAGCCTTTGACGCGGTCTGCTTTCTTCCCCGTGTAGTCGAGTTTGTTCACTGTGTTCCCGTCAAAGTCGCCTCCCTGGTAGGCTTCATTCGACGGTCGAAATGGTTGCGCACGCTCTCCCGATTTGCGGTCATAATCAAGTTTATTCGAAGTGTTTCCATCAAAGTCCCCGCCCGTAACGGGGCTTTCAGTCGGTTTGTACCCTTTCACTTTTTCGCCGCGCCTCCCAGTGAAATCCGCTCTATTTGATGTTTGTGAGTCAAATTCGCCGGATTGCGCTAAATTCTCGGTTGGTTTATAACCTTGAACCCGTTCACCTTGCCTTCCAGGGTAATCAACTCTAGTGGTGGTATTGCCATCGAAGTCGCCGCCACTAACCGCCGTTTCCGTTGGTTTGTACCCCTTCACGCGCTCCCCCTTTTTCGCGGGATAGTCTTGCCGCGTTGTGGTGTTGCTGTCAAACTCGCCACCACTGATTGGAGTCTCATTCGGTTTATAACCGCGAACTCGCTCGCCTTGTTTTCCGGGATAGTCCACACGGGTGGTCGTATTCCCGTCGAATTCACCACCACTAACTGCAGTTTCGTTTGGCTTGTAGCCCTTGACTCGTTCCACCTGTTTTCCGGGGTAGTCCATTCTGGTTGTGGTGTTGCCGTCGAAAGCGCCCGAACTCACTGCGGTTTCCTCCGGCTTGTATCCCCTCACCCGCTCGGCGCGTTTCCCCGTATAATCCGCTCGGTTTGACGATTCTCCCTCAAAGTGTCCGCTAGCTAAGCCGGTCTCTTGCGGTTTATAGCCTTTGACGCGCTGCACCGTTTGCCCAGTGTAGTCCGCTCGGTTTGATGATGTGCCGTCGAATTGGCCCGATTGAACAAACTGATGCTCGGGTTTGTAGCCTTTCACACGTTCACCCTGTCTACCCGGATAATCTAAACGATTCGACGTGTTTGCGTCGAATTCGCCGGATTGAATTCGATTTTCGTCGTTCGGCTTGTAGCTGAAAGGAATTCGGTAGTTTAGTTGATTTAAGTTGATAAGAACGTTGATAAGAGTTGATAAGAGTTGATAAGAAGGCTGATTTTCTTCTTTAACAATTTAGTAAAACTGAATTTGATTATGGAAACGAACGGTTTTGCTCGCTGGACGTTTTTTTGTGTGAACGTTGAGCGACTGGACGTTTCGCCTTCAAAAGCGCCTGCACCCTGCTGCAGCTGATTCTCCGGTCGATAGCCTTTCACCCGCTCGCCTTGTTTACCCGGATAGTCTGATCGATTTGTGGTGTTGCCGTCGAAGTCGCCCGTTTGCAGGCCGGTACCAGTCGGCTTGTATGATTTCTGCCGTTCCGCTTGATAACCTGACAAACTGACAAACCATATTCATGATTGAAGTGCGTGTGGTTTGTTGTAAGGTCAACAAACTGATTGATCTCGAAACTTTAACGTATGAGTGACACACCTGGGTACTCTTTTCGATTTGTTGTAACCGGATCAAAATCTCCCGTCTGCAAACCGGTTGTGGTTGGCTTGTACGATTTTTGTCGTTCCGCTTGTTTACCTGGAATTCACTTCTGTGTTTTCAGACTAAAACTTTTGATTCTGGTTGATTTTGATTGGATTTGATAAAACTTTGAACTAAAGCAAAAATGGAGAAAATTTTCTTTTTTTAACATACCAGTAAATTCTTGTCTACTCGTAGTATTCGCGTCAAATTCGCCCGGTTGTTCGCGGCTGGATGGATCCGGCCGGAAGCTTCTCTCGCGTTTTACGTCGTGTTTCGGATAAGAGGCGCGCGCGGTGGATTCGCCAGCAAATGGCTCGTTCGCTGGAGTCGTGGTCGTTTGAGGTCTGTTGAAACAAAGAAGTCACGTTTATAAAAACCAAGTTGTAGCCATTATGTTTGCGTGTTCATTTCATTGCTACTCACTTGTTGTTGTTGGTGGTGGGATTTTTAGGCGATGTTTTTAGCCAGGGCTAACCCAGAGAAGCGTACAGAACGCCATTGAGTAGGGCGCCCATCGAGTTTTCTCTGTCATCAAGTGCCTATACACCCCCTCGGCGGGGCTCGATCCCCCGAGCGCAGAGGCAACAGTCTAACGCACTACCACCAGGCCACGAGGCTGACTTGTAACTCACTTGTAACTCTTTTGCCTTTCTGCCTGTTTCGGTCCGTACTCGTCGCGAGCGGTTGTGTGCGAATCAAACGGAATGCTCTTGTATTGCGTTGGATCAGTCTCCGGTTTGAACGGCTTCTCCTTTTGGTAGTCGGTCGTTTTCCACTGGTAGTCCGATCGTGAGCTTGCTTCGCCGTAGAATGGTACGTCGTTGCGGTATTCTTCCTGTAACCAAATAAATGCCTCCGTATTTTTATATTGTGGATTTATTCAACCGTGTCCGGACTAAAATGACATCATTTGCTTTAAAAACGCCTGTTTGTCAAAGTACAGGTACTAAAATTTCAGTTTGATGTGACGGATTCGACATTCACCATTTGTTTATGGGAATAAATTGGCTAAACGGAAAGTCTGTTTGCTGTAAACGATAAGCGCATGTTTTTCGGCACATGACGTCATTTCAGTGGGACACGTTTAAAAAAATAGGTCATACAATACTGTAATTTATGATCTGGTGTTCTTGACAATGTAAGATAGCTTTTTGGTTGCCGCTTGAACGAAGCTGCGACACTGTACCTGAGGCTTGAACGACTGTTGCCTGCCGCCCGGCTCACGTCCGTATTCCTGCGACGTGCGTGCGTCCGCAAAGTCGCCCGTCCTGGCGTAGTCGCTGTCACTGGCTGCACGCTGATTGTCTGCCTTTAACGTTGTCTTATGACCGTACTCCGACTGCAAGAACGTATGCTTTAAGAGCACTCACTGTCTGTGTTTGGTTTTTCATCACAATGAAACACAGCCAATTATAAAAATTATAACCCCGTGCACAAATACGACAAATGCCCATTGTTAGCAATGGGCTTGATGCATTTTTGTGACCGCTGCTGCCATAGTTCCCAATGACGGCACCAAAACATGACATACGCACTCTGTTTGTCGTCTCTCCGTAGAATGGCACGTTTGTTGGCGTGTACACGCGGTCTGGATTGATCGCTTTCTCTGGGCGCTCAGCGTGGCTGGTTTTCGGCACAAACTGCGACTGGTTGGTCGTCTCCCACTCGCCGCTTGGTGGGGGCACGTATCTAACGCAGATTAGTAAACGGTTTTGCTTAATAAAATGTTGATTATAACGTGCGAAACATTCAGATGACTTTTTCGGAATCATATATTATCTTTTATTTTCGTCCCGAGACTCAATGCGCGCAAACAGTTTCATGCATGACGCGGGAATTCAACATTGGAAAAGTGATCCCGAGGCTACGTCACGTTACGCGAATTTGAATTGCCACATAAAGATTGAAACTAACTTCCTTTCCACGCATTGAGTCGCAGGATCTAAAAAAAATTTATAATCATCAACATTTACTCTTGTGTGGTGGCACGGGTGTAATATTCCCCTCGTCTGTTCGGATTATCGCCCGTGGTGACGAAGCCTCCGAGCACTGGTGGATTGTAATCGTATGTCGGTGGATCGTATTGATCGTATCCGTAATCTTAAAAACAACAACTTGCGAAACAGAATTCATGCGCAGTCAGGCATAAAAATAAGCATTACTGACAGTTTTTAACACAAAAAACGTGTTGGTAAAATATTTTCCATACCTGTTATAGCGAGACCATCGTCATATAAATTACCGTACCCGTAACCGTAATCCAGACCACTATAGTAGTCGGTCATTTCTCTTTAGCTAATTGCTTGGTTAGTTGTTCAAAATTATTGTCTGTTGCAACTTTGCAGGACACATACGAATGTAACTACCAGAAAAGGGATAATGAAGCAAAGGAGCAGTAAAAGTACAGCGAATTATACGCGTGTAACAGAAACTTTAAAAAAAAACTAAGATACTATGATGTCGTGCGTGTGGTTGGTAGGGAGTTAGTGGGAAACATACCCACACGACGGTGTGGGGTACCGATGTGTGCAGCCCGCAAGAACAATTGCGAGCTTTGTTTCATTGCTCAGGCTGCCTTGCAAATGGTGCACAGCCCTCAAAGTGGTGCAGTCCTCAAAATGGTGCAGAGCCTTCAGTGGTTTACAACCCTCAAACCGGTGTCGCCAAAATGCCACCGCAAAAATTTCTTGCGGGCTGTACCCCGGTTTTGAGGGCTGCGCACATTGGTACCCCACACCGTCGCATGGGTATGGTGGGAAGAGAACACGTTTCCATACAATGTGTACCTGCCATGCGTTACATCGGTCGCATGCTGCTGCCAGGCGGAATCTTGGTCACCCGGTTACCAAAAAAGGCGCGCTGAACTCGGTGCCGAAGCAAAGATGCACGAATATCGATCGCTGGCAGACGTTTATTATTGCCTCAAATATCCGTCCATAAGCGAAGTAATTGTGTCGAGAACAATGACAGAGCACAGTAAGTTGAATCGAAGTCGATAGTCATGCAGGAACAGGACAGTAAAAAGAACACAGGTCGTTAGTCATACGGATGAAAAAAATGCGAAACACAGATGATCGCTGGGCACATATTGGGTCGCGTGCCATGCAAAAAGATCAAACCAGAGTATTTGCCAGAGTCATAGTGACAGCCATGTGGCGCGTGGGCTTGAGGTTTGTGTTACCAGTGCGGTGTCCAAGGAGACCATGCGACACTATGTCATTCGTCGACAGAGGCTGATTCAAAACGAATGCAGTCACCTATGCTTAAAAAAGCACATGAGCACTTACATGTATAACGTTTTGAGCGACTTTTTTTTACGGTAATAACGTTTTAACGCGTTGTCATCAGTTTTTCGTTTTGCCGACGCCAATATTGTTTACTGTTTTTAACAGCTCTGACAAAAATGTTCTGCTACACGTCGGAAAGATACAGAAATGTATGTCGCTACATAAGTGCACGTCACTCAGGGTCAACATTTTGGAGTGTGGTGACGTTTGTAGTGTGTTAGTGACTTTACAAAACAACGATAACAAAGATACACTGCACATGCACGTAACCAAATCGAGTGTGAAAAAAATCAACATCAACAATCACAAAAGTTGTAGATCAATCAAACGACATCCAGGGCTGTGCAATGGAGCACACGTTCGACAACCATATCGACCAAATCATCCATTGCGGCCGAGTCAGCCGATTCTGCTAAATACCGCTGGTCTTCGCGTCCCATCAAACAGTCTCGGATGTTCTGTAAACACCAGAAACAGACATGAAAAACCCTGAAAAATAACTGAACGCAGTTTTGACTAGTTAAAGTCCAGCACAATCAACAACCGTGCAAACTTGATTTTCAAAAGTAAAGCCGTTCTTTTATAAGTTAGTTCCACACCCGCGCGACTGTGGTGTACCGATGTGCGCATAGCCCTCAAACCGGTGTGTGCAGCCGCAAGAACAAACTTTTGGAGCTTTGCTTCATTGCACCGGCTGCCTTGCAAATGGTGCACAGCCCTCAAAGTGGTGAATAGCCCTCAAACCGGTGTCGCCAAAATTTGCCACCGCAAAAATTTCTTGCGGGCTACACACCGTCGTACGGGTATGGTTAGTACTGAGGTTTCTTTTTATCAATTCACGGTGGTTGTTGAGTGCCTGACTGAAAAAACAAAAAAAACAACTCCGCACAACGAAAACGCACGTCACACAAACGGCGCAGCACGTCGTGTAGGCACTGCAGCACCAATTGCTCGGTGACCTCAGCCACTTTCAGCGAACGCTGGTTCTCAATGACTGTCGTCAGTTCGGCGGAGGCGGTCGCTGTGTCCGTGTTCGTGAGTGTCGCTTCAAGGTTACTGGAGGTCGCTGCAGTCACTGCTTTTGGCAAGCTCGGACACGAAATTGATTCGGTTTGCTATAAAAAGGGATAATACTGAAAAGTTTGAAAAAGCGTTTTAAAGACACTGTTTTGAACACCAAAAAGTCCCATTTCCCGCCAAACTGAAGATTTGAATGGATAAATCTATTGGCCATTTACAAACCAATTTCTGATCGGAGCTCTGTTTCGTGGCCATGACAGCATTGCAAGTTTCCGTCATCGTTTCGCAGATGTTTTCATTGCCAACAACAACCTCATCAATCTCTTTTGGCGGCAATTTAAAGGTGATGCGTTCACGCGTCCAATCGACGTCGATTTCACGTCGTGCCTGATTCATAAATTCCACTGTCTTATGAATTTGTGAGCGTCTGTGATTGTGTCAAATTGAACGCCCCAAAAGATGTCCCAAAATGATGCCCCGGCCCAATAGATGCCCCAAACAATGCCCGGGCCCTATCAAAGGATGCCCGGCCCACAAACAATTGTAGGAAAAGCGGCAAGCGATGTATGCCGCTCTGCCGTTTTCTACCGCAATTACTTCTAGGGCATTTCTTGAAAAAATTGGGCATAGTTTAGGGGCAACAGTTGAAACTCTTTTTTATCGTGTTGTCATGATCGACAATTCAGTGGCAACCACCTTGAGCGTCATCGCCAATGGCATCCGCACTTGGCCACTGCTGACAGCGTCAACTTTCACCTCGATGCGCATCGTCACCTGCTCGCTCGGCCCAATGATTTGCGTTGGATTTCGCGCCACAACGCTACCGTCCGACGGCACAGTCTGCGGCATGCGGAGGCGATACTGTAAAAAAAACACTTTTACACGTACGGCTTCATATTTAAAGGTATGATTTTTTATTTTGGTCCCGCAACTCAAACACCCATAGATAGGCAAACAGTTTCATGCAGGACGCGGGAATTCAAAATTCAAAATTCAAAATTCAAGTGATCCAGTCCCCAAATAGGGCCGAGTCACTTAGGCGACTTTGAATTGCCACATAAAGATTGAAACTAGTTTCCTTTCCACGTCTGCACACGTATTCAGTTGCAGAGCTTAAAAAATTTATATTGTGTATTTATTCAAACGTGTCCAGGCTAAAATAACGTCATTTGCTTTAAAAATGCCCGTTTATCAAAGTGCAGGCACTAAAATGTCAGTTTGGTGTGACTGATTCGACATTCACCATTTGTTTACGGGAAGAAATCGGCTAAACGGAAAGTCTGGTTTGCTGTGAACGGCGAGCGCATGTTTGGCGGCACATCACGTCATTTCAGTGGGACACGTTTAAAAAATAGGTCATACATGTACAGTGGAGGTGGTCCTCTTCCTCTTTAGCACAGGACAGAAACAAATGCAAAAGACAATCTGATCCTTTTTCGCCTTTTCTTGCGCATCCCGGATCTGTGTTCACCAACGCAGCCAAACACTCAAACGGACAATTTTCAGATAATTAGGAGTCTAGTTCGAATGAATTCAACCAGATTCGCAAGTATCCAAGTACAGTCGGAACTCTAAATTACAAGGAATCGGCTGATTGGTTGGAATTACGGTACGCATGCGTTCTGTGCAGGCATATTGCTGTGGGGGCCGAGTTTGGTTTGCACAGAAAGCATGCATACCGTAATCCCAACAAATCAGCTGAATCCCTATAATTTAGAGTTCGACTGTATACAGTTGTACGGTTGGTTACCTCGAGTGTGGTGTGTTCGTTAACGTTTTCGAGCGTCAGCGATGCAACGTATTTCTTGTCGGTTTGCGTCAGCGTCAGCGTCGTGCTTGGGCGAATCAGCAGACCGCAATGCATCATTGACTCGCTGCAGATGGAATCGTCGCGTGATGCAGACATGAGGACAATATGCGATGTTTTTTTGCTGATTGGTTCTCGTTGGTGCTGCACAGCACACTGATTCCTGTGAAAAACGTTTGATGTTTTCTCAATGGAACACCGGTGAATTTATGCGTTTTCATCAAGCTGTTTCCACTATAGATGCATCAAATTCCGCCAATTCCAGCCATACTCGTCTTTTTCACCAACAGCAAGCCACTCTCGTCTCTCATCTTTTGTCATCATGACTCCGGTTCAGCGTCCAGTAACGACCAGTGCACGTGACCTTTACGTTGGCGTGATCACGGCGCCGACCGCTGAAACTCGTTTGAAGGTTCGCTTCGATTCATGAATCTTTTTATGCAATGTGTCGCACTCATATATCCTTGACAATTTTGTGTCTGGAAGTTGAGGGGCATATGTACTGTACATGAAGGAGTATTTAGTGACGCACAGCTGTGTTAAAAGATAGCTGCGCGATCACTAAGCACTGCTTCATGAATGCGTCTTTATGGCAGCAGCATTTTTCATTATTAAAACGACCTTCCAGCAAGCAAAACAGATGCTACTGTACCATCAGTTGCCGGTGTTCGAGACGGACGATCACGACGCGGACAATGACGACACGACGACGACCGCCGAGCCGCATCGCAGACGTGTCTATCCGGACAACGCACCAGCCGACCTGCCGCTGGTGCTGTGCTATCTCACGAGCAAAGTGGGTCCACCAAAAAACGGACAAAGTTTGCTGTTTGCTTTATAAGAAGACTGAAGCAAGTCAGCAAAACAGACAAAAAGTTGTTGATTTGCTCTTGTATGATTGCGTTTCTAGGGTGAATACCGCCACTATCCAATTGAAGCTGTGAACAAATCCGAGCCGGTCGATTTGAGCCCCAAGTGGCAGCAGTTCTACGTTCGGTGCGGCGACCCAAACCCGCCCAAGTTTGCGTCGCTTGACGCACTTGTTCAACATCATCGGTTAGATGAGAACATGTACACTGTTTTTGTACCATACAAGTGCGACGGTGTGGGGTACCGATGTGCACAGCCCTCAAACCGGTGTCGCCCAAATGCCACCGTAAAACTTTCTTGCGGGCTGCATAGCGGTTTTGAGGGCTGCGCACCATTTTGAGGGCTGTTCACCATTTTGAGGGCTGTGCACATTTGCAAGTCGGTACCCCACACCGTCGCACGGGTATAGTTTGTGGTGGTTGCATACACCATTCTGTACATTCTGCATCGCCATCAGTGTATTGGCCGGCTATTCTGGGATAGCTTGCTGACTAACAAGGTAGTGATTGATCGTATCAATTCAAAATCAACCAATCAACGAACATATAGCATGAACGGTTGTAGCAACCACGAGCACGCCACGATGCGCCCGTATGAGAAAACACCAACGATCGATGCATTTCCGTGGTGGCTCGATGAGAAAACCAGTGACACTCAACTGAGCACGCGAACGCGCAGAAACTTGGAGGACAGAAAGGCATCATACTCGACCAGCTGCACCCGCACGCCACAAGACGCCAACGAAACGAAACAATCGAATGCTTCTTTGTATGCTAACCGATCGGCTGCTTGATCGAGGTACAACAAATCAACTTATACGCAACATCTATTTTCTGTCACTGAAAACACCATACTCAACAAGTTTGTCACGATTTTTGTTGAACGTTTTGCAGACGTTCTCAGAGTAGTTCACAACCAGTGATTATAGTTTTATTGCCATGTCTGCCTGCTGAATGTTTTTTTCTGATTGATTCAAATACGTTCGTCAGGTTGAAGTCTAATAAAACATGACAGCACAAAAAACATTGAAAACCAAAAAAACAATAACCGGGAATAACCGAACAGCGACTGTCTGTACTAAAATTCCATCCTAGCTTTCGCATGTGTGTGCGCACTTTTGCAGGATATTCGTGGGTGCGATGTCCGTCGACAACAATGTTATAACAGTAATTTGCTAGCATTACCGTGCTTGAAATCGATAGCTCACATGAATGGTGTATATCCATCGCATGCGCAGATCAGCGAGTGCAAACGGATTAAAGCTGCAGAATAACAAACACAATGCACATTATTTCAGCAAACTAGTGAGCAAAAATTTGCACGAGCATTGTTAGTAAAAAAACTGCACTGCACATGCTTCCTGCCGGCTGGTATGAAAACATACGACCAACAACAATCGCCATTATTTCGCAATGTCGGAACTCTGGCGCCATTTTCGAGCGGTCATTTCGAGTCGGGTGCCATTGCGCGCTCTGTCCAACTACAGCGCACCATTCGTGGTACTGCTCACATTGGCGCTTGCCTACACGGCGTTCCATTATCTGATCGCTGCAGTCTACGCGGCGCAACAGTCGCTGCGGTTCGCGCAGAATCCACGATTCGACTTTCTGACGCTGAACACCGACTCACTGGAACAGTACCGCTATCTGCCGCGGGCGTACAGGCTACAGAAGAACTTTGACGACCAGCCTGTTCGGGAGCAAGAGTGGAGCTCAATTGAGTGTCGTAACGTGTCGACGTTGGATCAGTTCACCGTCTGTTGGCCACCGCTCACCGAAAACGAACGACACTCAAGTTCAATGGCGAGGAACTTCACGGACACCATCAGAGCCGGACTGCTGTGGAATGCGCCGTTGATTGCGCTGATCCGAAAGTGCATCAAAGAAGCGAAGCTCATCTTCGGGGTAACTTGACATTGGATCCTGGAGTTTTGAATGACGGTACTCAGGAAGATTTAAAAAAACCGGTTTTTCTCGTTAGAAATCCGCCGGTATCACGTTCATCGACGTTGGCAGTGGCGTTGGATATTATTCGTTTTACGCGTTCCGGTTCGGCAGTCAAGTGCTTGCTGTTGATGACCGACCGGAGAGACACGCGAATGCGTTCGCCAGGGCACTCGGTTGGTGCTGGTGAATGGTGTCCCGTGTGACATGCCGCCAAAATGATGCAAACCGATTTGTATATTTTTTTGATTTTTGATCAGAGGTTGCTTGTAATGAGTCGTTGTATCTAGATAGGTTCCTAATCCTAATCCTTTGCCCAGCCTTTTTGATAAGGTGAAAATGATCAATTCAGTTTTTGCATTTTTTCTTCCTGTGTTCGGGTTATAGAGGAGGAGCACCGGAACTGCACAGACAGCGGTTTTAATAATGATGTATCACGATGCAGACCTGCCTCTGCTCAGAACGACCTGTAAACCACAGACACTCAACAACAGTCGAACTCGAAAATATAGGGAATCAGCGGATTGGTTGGTGATCGAGGTTCATGCATTCTGTGCAGAACCAAACTCCGTCTCCCTGCAGAACCAAACCTACAGCAATGCCTGCACTGAAAGCATGCCTCAAGTGACCACCAATCAGCTGATTGACTATAATTTACAGTTCGACTGTAATTGGCAGTTTTTTGCGATCGGCTCACTGATTAATGTAAACCACCTTGATGCAGCCAATCAGCAACGACAGATTCAAATGAGATAATGCACAAATTGCAAGTGATTCCAGTTTTTTTGGTTGAATTGCGGTTTTCTACGTCCACCTGTAATAATGGCCCAATGGCAATCCAAATGGTCACCGACTAGAACTAAAAGATACCAAAAAAATAATTATTTTTTGCAGAAATCAACAGCAAAGGAAAAGCCAAACACGAGCGGGTGCGTCTGTACGCGCCATTCATCGCCACCGACTCTCGCACGATGGCGAATGCCACACTGCCGGAGGCGTCGTTCAAGTTCTCCCAGTCAAACGCAACAACAACAACAACAACGCCACGACCGGCGGCGAAAACGCGCCACCACGACCGGAAACGACCAAGACAAGTGCCCGGTCTACTGTTGGACGACTTGACGCACTCGATTCCACCGCAGAACGTCGTGATCGTGAACGTGATTGGTCAGCCCGGTTATGAGTGTAGAGCGATTGCTGGCGCCGAACGAAAACTGCTGCATCGCAAGAACACCCTGTACGTGCTGATGGACTGGACACGCGTGAAGCGGGCGCACACACGCGACGACGTCGTCGCCATGGTGGACACGTTCCGGAGGACGCACTTCACGCCGCGAGACCCGGAGACGGACGATTTGGTGAACTGGGAGATGCACAGCGGACTGGTGCTGTGGTCTCGCAATTGAAATACGACTGTGATATTACGAGATTGCTGCATTCCATTTTCGTGATAAAACCAATAAAAACGGACACTTTTTCATGCTCACTTTCAAACGAGCATGTATGCGAACGGTTTTCGTACGTTCGTACTTTCCGAGAGACAAACTGAACAAAAATCAGAGACTCGAGTTCGGATCACAAGAAATACGGCGGTTTATGCGCGTTGATGCCGTACTCAGCAAGCACGGTGTCCAGCAGTTCCTGCGTCAGCGTGTAGCGCACTTCCTTCGAGCCCTTCTTCGCCTGTCCGAGCCCTTTCATCTTCGCCTGTTGTATCGCATCCAATGCGATGTCGGAAATGAACTTCTGCGCCGCCAGTGAAACCAGACGCACGATGCGTGGATCTGGGCAGGAAAGACTGGCGTCACGTGGCAAGAACAACGAATAAAACTGCTGGTGCTGGTGCTTGTCTTTTCATATGCTGGTTACAGGCTCCTCCAATACAACCAAAATAGAACAGTAGTGATGCATGAGTGTTTCGAAATTAGGTGCAGACACTCAACGTGCGGGTTTTCTCATCAGTGCAGCAGAGACACAATTTTTGAAGTTAATCAGAAGTTCAGTTCATGATCTTCTGCAAAACTCATGTTGCCGACTGAAGAGTGGCCTGATTTCAATGACAGTTGGGAACTTGGGCTCGATCGGCAATCAGTATACAATCGTTTGAGCAACGCAAACAAAACGCAAACTAAGCTCAAATGACCAACCGGCATTATCAAAGCCGGCTTTATGCATGTAATAGTTGGTGACAGCGTCTGGAATCGTGGGTGGATAGCTCTCCAAGGATGCCAAGAACTCGTTCAACGTGGCGTCGGTGCTGCGTGGCAACGAAGGCACGGATCGCTGTTGTGACTGCGACTGATGATTGGCGTCGTCGTTTGTTTGCGCGTGACTCGCGCCTGCTGCTGCACCATTATTATGGTCCATTTTGGATTTTGGTCGAGTCGATCGATCGAATCTCTGAATCTAATCGAAATCGACGTCGACACAACACTGATCGACGATACCAGGGTGGCGCAGAAGCAAGTGGCCACGAAAACGACAAATGTTGTGAAATTCAGACGATTGATTTGGCTGTAACAAACAATCACCAAATAGTGAACGTTGGTGGTGACAGACCGAGACCGAGTGTTCTGGGATGGGATGGGAAGGTCGAAATTTGGGGGAGGGGTGGGGTGGGGCCGGGGGGAAAATGAAGTGATTTGAGAGAGGAAAGGCGAGGCGAGGAGGTATTTCAAAGCATTTTCATTACTTTTTCATTTCAATGTGCTCAGTCAGACAACAAAACCGAACATTGCCGTCGTCGTGCCCGTGCGTGAAAACCTTGAAGTGCTAAAACAAAAAACTGAACAACGTTGTTCGTAAAACTATAAAGCTAAACCGGAGCTGGAGCTGATCCCTGATCCCAATCAGTAGCGAAAGTGCGGGGGGGTGGGGGGGTCCACCCCCCCCCCCCAGCCGAAAATCCTGCCCGTGCACGGCCAGATGATACCCCAGTACCCCCCTCCCCCCTCTACCTCGACACGGGTACTAGACTCCCCCCCACCCCCCCTCCGCGAGAAAACACGGGATCGCACCCCCCCTCACGGTGGTCAATCTCTTCTCAATTTTTTTCCAAAAATACCGTAATTTTTGCATTTTTCTTGACGTTTGTGTCTGTCCCTGCATATATTTTGTTGTTTCTGACCAAACAAGCAGCTTGTTTGCACAAAATATTCTGTATTTTACAAGAATTTCTGTGTTTTTCTAAGGCAAAAATTTGGTATTACCCGTGCGATCCCGTGCACCCCCCCTCACGAACTTTTTCTGCCAGTGCACCCCCCCCTCAGGAAAATTTGCTGCCCGTGCACCCCCCCTCACCGAGAAGGCACCTGACCCCCCCCTCTAAAAGCGTTTTAACAAAGTGAAAGTGCCTTGATTGTTGAGGCCGGTGCGTGTGCAGGCGCGCTAGTGGATCATGAGCATGAGCATGCCGATGCCACGTGCGCGTGCGTTTTAAAAAAGAAGCGCCAGAATTACTAAACCAAAGCCAAGTTTACAGCATAGTTGTTCTAGGGGGGGCCTGGGGGTTGTTTAGTTCGGTTTCAATGAAGTCGTTGTAGGTTCCTAATCCTAAGCCCAATCCTAATCCTAATGAAGTCGTTGTAGGCCTGGCGCTTCTTTTTTAAAACGCACGCGCACGGGCATCGGCATGCTCATGCTCATGAACCACTAGCGCACGTGCACACGCTCCGTCCCCTACAGGAACTTGTTCAAAACGCAATTGTTCTGGCATCTTACTTCCTGAAAAGGCTTGGCTTAGGTTAGGATTAGGTTAGGATCAAGTTAGGCTTAGGATTAGGCTTTAAGATTAAGATTTGAATCAGGTCCGTTTTAGCAATGTCCGACAACGAGCTGGGTGCGTTTTAAAAAAGAAGCGCCAGGGTTGTATAATAGGCAAAGCAACGTTGTTGAATGAAACGATGTTTCACATTCCCAGTCAGTCAGTGAAAGAACAGACAGCCTCACACAAGGAATTTGTTTTATCATGTGCGTGTGTGCTCTCTGTTTCTCTCTCGCGGTCGCTTCTCGGTCTCCCCAACCACAAATCACACAAACAACCTGCAAAGCGCACACGAAATTGCCATTTTTGATTTCAGACGAGTCGGAGGACGAAGCGGGAGTGAAGTCGTCCGTCATCGCATCGCAGAGCAAAAACGATGCCTGGTGTTGCACGATTGCTGCGCGGCGTGCTGCGCTTTCAAAAACACGATCGTCCCAAATTGATGGACAGTCTGAATGCGCTGAAAAACAACCCGCAGGTGAGGTATCCAGCGACACGTATATTTTTTGTTTGTTTTTTCCTCAAGCTCCACTCCTCTCTCTCACAATCAATCAATCAATCAGTCAAGTTCATTTGTAAGCCTCACCACGGCCAGTTCACATCAACACAATCACAAAACTTCTATTCCATTATGCAAACAGAACAAACGATGTCAAAAAAACGATCTTACGAACTTGAACACAGCTCGACGTTGACCTTGTAGATTTGTTTTCAGGCATTCAGTCAGTTTTTCAAGTCTGCATGTGTGTCTCAATCTCTCTTGAGTGTACGGTACGGTACGGCCAAATAAATGAAACAGTCATTGTATTCTCCATCAAGGCGGTATCAGTCGCAGACTAGGAGTTGTCTTTTTCAAGAACGCCAAGATAATTCCCAGTCGTGTGTGTAAGGGAGAAAGAATGAACTGAATAGCACGAAGAATCAAAACATCAAATTTTACACAGACTTAGGTTTCTGAACGTCTTTTTTCATTCAAATTTCGCGCGCTCTTTGCACCCTGAAAAAAGCTGCCATGTTTACTCTGCTGCCCTCGCACGTTTTGTTCGTTGTTTCCTCCCAGGCAAAGCCGTATGCGCTCATGCTGTCGTGCATGGACTCGCGCGTGTTTCCGCGTGAAATTCTGTCGTCCGAAATCGGAGCGCTGTTCATTCTGCGTAACGCGGGCAACATGATGCCAACGGCGCCAATGTACACAGCGTGCCGTGGTCAGCTGCAGTGTTATCAATTTTGTTAGGTTCTGCGACTGAATGCGTTTGCAGTCGTGGAAAGGAAACCAGTTTCAATCTTTATGTGGCAATTCAAAACAGACAAAGTGACCCGCCTAGGGTTAGGGGCTTTGAAAAATTTTTTTTTATTTTTATTTTTTTTTTCGTTTTTTTAAAAAAAAAAAAATTTGGATTTTTTTTTTCAAACTTAAAAAAAAAATTTGAAAAATTTTTCTTCTACTTTGCTCTGAAAATTCGATTTATGGCATAATTTTTTGAAAGTTCAAACCAAATTTTCTTCCCAACTTCTTTGTGTGCTTAGGTACATGTCATTATTTGGTCATTTTGACCGACGTACTCCATGTTTTTCGATTTGGATGACTTCTAGAGTCAATTTTTAGCGTTGAAATGACTTAACTGAATTGAGATATCGTTTCAGAAATCGTTTTCTTGCAACTTAGAACATGTTTTTTCAGTCGGTAGGCCATGAGATGAACATGATATCTTGTTGATTGGCGTACGTTATAGGTCTACAATGGAGTTGTGCGATATATTGTTAAACAATTGGAGCGGAGATGTTGGTTAATACCACATCACACGACCGTTTTTCAGATACCCGATAACATGGCCACATGTTAAAACTTGCGTGCTGAGCTAAACTAACGTGTTAAACTTGCGTCTGTCAGTTGCCCGCAACGTGATCGCGAAATCATGGTACGTGTTTTCGATACGATGATTTGAAGAGTGGGCTCTCGCCATGTGGCAGATAGCATAGCTGGTTGAACCTGAAAGTAAGTGTCTTGGGGGGGGGGGGGCGACCGGGTCGACAGGGGTTGCCGACTTAGCTACAGCAAACAGGAATTTTTGAACACAGTCAAATTTTGGTAATTTTCTAAAGAGGAACAACTAAGAACGGTTCAATATTCAAGTACACGTCGAAAATTGTCCTGTTTTACTGTTGAAAATGCAACTTTCCCTCTATGAAATGGACATAATTTCAATAAAACACGATTTTCGCTCTTATAGTTTTCCGGATCGTTCTGAAAATAGTCTAGATGAACTCAGCTCGACGAGACGCTTCGAACAAACCTAACTTGTAAAAAAAAATTTTTTTTTTTTTAAAAATTTTTTTTTTTTAATTTAAAAAAAAAATCCGGATTTTTTTTTTCCCCTAACCCTAGACCCGCCCCTATTTATGAGACTCGATCAGTTAGCCAGTTTTGAATTCCCGCGCGTCATGCATGAAACGATTTACCTCTCTATGCCTGCATTGAGTCTCGGGTGAAAATAAAAGATAGTATGTTTGTTTAATTTAAACCTGTCACGTTTTTCTCAAAATACAAAATTCCGAAAGAAGAAGGAACGAAATCGGACTTGCATGAAAACCTATTCGAATGGGGTGTTTGTTCTGCACCCAAACCCGACACACTTGTTCTTCTAACTGTAATGCCAAGTTATTCTGCGAAACGAGTGACACATTTCAACGAGCGAACTTTCTGTGCTGTTATGTGCACGTATCGTGTGAGAGAGCGTTGTTGCTGTTGTTGAGATTTTAGGCGATGTTTTCAGCCAGGGCTAACCAAGAGAAGCGTACAGAACGCCATTGAGTAGGGCGCCCATCGAGTTTTCAGTCATTAAGTGCCTGTACACCCCTCGGCGGGGCTCGATCCCCCGAGCGCACAGACTGCAGTCCAACGCACTACCACCAGGCCACGAGCGGTGACGAGAGCGCGTTGCTGAATGCCCATTTCAGGCAGCAATGCAGCGTTTGCCGCCGACACGCACGCCTGTCCGGAGACGGCCGCACTCGAGTTCGCGTGTCTGCGCACGGGCGTCCGAGAGCTGATCATTTGCGGACACTCCGACTGTCGGGTCAGCGCTGTTGCACTGTTTTCCTGCAGTTTTTGCCATATGCAGTTCATCTGGATAATTATAATACGACTAGTTGATTGGCTGGGTGCACACACGTGCAGTTCATGCGTGCATTCGGTGCAGGCAGCGCTGTGGATGCGGAGTTTTCGTGCACAGAATGCATGCATCAACTGCATGTATGTGCAACCAAACCAATCAATCAGCTAGTTGTGTGTATTTTCCAGATGGACTGTACCAACTCTGTATCTACAGTCGAAGTGTAAATTATAGGCAATCAGGCGATTGGTCGGTGATCACGTGACGCATGCATGCATGATCTTCGGGAAGCAATGGTACATCAGCCCTGTGGAGGCGGCGTTTCTCATGCACAGATTACAGAATGCATGCATCACGTTCTCACCAGCCAATCAGCTAATTGCACATGAAAAAAGGTTTTGTAAATGCCATAATTTTTTTGAACCTCAACTCCATCGGTGTATCACGCATCACCAAACAACAGCAATAAAAATGCTCATTGCAGGCGATGTCGGCGCTGTACGACATGTACCTCGACTCCAGCTCCTTCCAAGCGTGGTCATCGCTTGATCTGTACCTCCGAAAGTACGGCTGGCCAAGCGTCGAGAAGTTCCGCCTTCGCAAGGAACGCGGCCCGGCGATGGATCCACCGTTGCAGTTTGTCAGGCACATTCCGGGCGCTGCGTTCGACGCCGTCATCGATCCGGACGATCAGATGCGCGACGTCGACATTCTCGGCCAGGTGGGTCACGAGATTGATAAAAAACGGATAAGTTCTGTTTCGTGTAATAACTGGTTTGATGTCGGAAATAAAACCGTTTTTGTCGACGTCGTCTCTGGGTGAGTCAGATATAGTGCTGGTGTTTTCGGCAGGGCACCTTTGTGACCGTGTGCTCACGGTTGATTGGTTGATTTGAATTTGACTTTCAGCTCGTCTTTGAGTACAAGGTTTTTCAGATCTGCTTGTGTTGTTGTTCTAACACTACCACAAGTAGCAATAAGATACGTTAAGGCCAATTCATGTGCACAAAATTTATCCGGTACGACACGTCACGTCACGTCACGTCTTCATTCATGATGCAAAAAGCAGCAATCCGGCACGTCACGTTATCTTTAGAACACGTGCTCGTTTACACACGCATTCACACTTGACGTGCAGTGACGTGACGTGCCGGATAATTTTTTTTGCGCATGAATTGGCCTTTAGACAGGGTGGGGGTGGGGCTTTTGTTTAAGTTTGTGTCCATTCACGTTGTCGCACAGATCAACGTGCTGCAACAACTCGAGAACGTCGCGACGCACCACATCCTGCGCGAGCAGCTGCTCGCCAACCAGATTCGTCTGCATGCGCTGTTCTTCGACGTCCGTTCCGGTGACACGTTGTATTTCTCGAAAATGGCGAAACAGTTCGTTCCAATCACCGACAATTCCGTTGAATCGCTCATTGAAGAGATCAGAAAAACGGACCCGGTCGAAGAATAAACGGGGCATTCATGAAGTAGTATTCAGTGACCACGTAGCTATGATACAGCTGCATGTCACTAAATAGTGCTTCATGAATGCCGCTTTTAAGTGACGGCCGCGCAATTGTTGGCGTTTCGCCTGCGTTTCAGAGCTTTTTGCTTGCGTTTTTTTGTGTGGTTGTTCCGGTGGATGCGTTTCGTTGCTAAAACGTGCTTTTTTGTTCATTCGCACGTGTCATGACATTGCAAGTATGACACAAGAAAAAATCTCACACGTAAATTGAATTTTTTTACCTGTGCGTGCAAATGTTTGCATAAATGTGATTGTTCATTGTGATTTTGGACTGCTTTTTGTTATTTCGCCTTTGCAGTAGGTCAGTTCCGGGGCTTTTAATCTGGTCTGGTCGTCAAATTCGGATAAATGGTTTGTGAGAAAGAAACGGTTTATGATGTGATGCAATTTCGGAAATTAAAAGTTGTTACACGTAATACTTTACGTCTGATATGATTAGCGTGTTGTTGCTTGATTTTGTTGGTCACTGACTGTAAAAGTTTATGTTGTTGTCGGTATAACTTTGAACCTTTTCGTTTTGTTTTATAAACTTTGTTTTGTCTCCTATTTCAGCTAACGGTTAGTCAACTCGAATAACAAATGTTATTCCAGGATTTTCCATGATTCATAATAAAATAACACAATAGAGTTATTGCTATTTTGAGCGTATTATTACAAAATAAACGTGCTTTTTATAAATGCGCATCAGCGAAAGGTCAGATTGCATATATTTGTCGCAAAGTGCTAACCGTTATTTATTTTGAATTTTCACTTCATGAAACCTCGCTTCTGCGAACATTCTTAGACTGCACTGCAAGGGGCTATTTTGATTGCATCCAATTTATTAGGTCCAGTCTAATGAAACGCTTGTTCTGAAGTGCGAATGACGCGCTGAGATAAAAGCCACAGTTAGCAAAGTCGAAACAGTTAAAAAATGCCCAAGTGCTTTGGCCACTGGTTTGCCCCATTTGACCACATTCGCCCATATGTCGCGTCGACTGCATGACATAACGCGCCCACCTGGCATCAAAACTGTGTCACCAATGGTATCAATTGCATTATGCACGCGTGTTTGTAAACCAGTTTTATTCTAGTCAACTCGATTGTCCGAAAATGACATGAGATCACTTTTCATGATCGCATGCGCGCGCGACCAGACAGAACACGCGGAAGCGGAATCGTAAAAAATTGAGTCGCCGCACGTGCACAAAAACACGAATCTGGCATGTTTTCACAAAAGTTTCCATGGAATTCAATTGGGAATGTAATTAATATGGTTGTATCAAGGATAAAAAACAAGCCAAACAATGATGCCGGGCAAACAAACTGTTGAAACTTGCCGACCTCGGTCAATTTTCAAAAGCGTTTATTGTCAGTTTTTTAGATCGTCCAACAAACAGCATATGTTCCAGAATGTGGAACGTTTGTGAAAGAGGACATTGGATAGTCGGTGTTTGTTTTTAATTAAAGTGGTTTTGTAGTGTTTATTTTGATGATTGTAACATCTTGACAAAGTTTAAGCGGTTTGCGAAAAACTTTTGACCATAGTAAAGTCAACATATTTGTATTAAACCCGGATTTATGGTTTTTTAATTTCATTGTGATCTGCAAGATCCTTGGACTCACCAGGATTCGAGCGGTTTACAATAAACAACTTGATGACCATTGAAAGGTCGGCGTTTACATGAAACTGAGTTTATGGTTTTCAATACTTTTGTTGTGAATGTAACCACCATCCTAAACTTTTCAAACTTAAAAATTTGCAAAAATTTTGTGACCCGCGTTGTGTCATTCCTGGAATTGGTGTACGAAAATGGGCTTTTCTTTTTTTAGTTTGTCTACAGTTTGAAAAAACTGCAACCGAATCCAAAATGGCGGCGTTTCCGTTGGCAGGCGTCTTTGTATCGTTGCTTGGTGAGACCAAAAAAACTTTGGAAGCCTACTGCTTATTATTTTGTGTCACAAAGTGGCGACTTTTTGAGATAAAACTGCGACTTTCGCCTTGATTTCAGCTTCTTTCCCTCCAACAGAAAAAAACTTCAAACGTTTTTTCAGCGTACTGCAGTGCCCGGTTCTCTGGCAACAGTGTAACTGTGGGCCAGTCCGCTGGTTCCAGTCTCCCTTCAAAACTGCCAAGTCGTGAACAAATTGAACTCTTCAATCGACTGTCTTTTATGCAGGTATGCGTGAAGTAAAATGCCAAAACTGTGGACCTGCTCACAGGGTACGGTATCTACTGTATACGGTAGTTCGTAATAGATCGTGTCGAGACCAATGTGGTAGCCAAGACAGCCGCAGTAGTCCGTCGGCCCGCAGTTTTGGTTTGGTATTAGTTTTTCAATCAGCAATACAACAAACTATGAAGCTTTGCGGGCGAACAAGCTGAGTCGGATTTTTCAAATACAGTCCATCTGGAAAATCTATGCAACTTGACGTAATGACCAACCAATCAGCGCTGAGAACTGCTCATGACCAACCAACCAGCGCTGAGAAATGCAATGCGAACCAATCAGCTAGTTGCATATATTAGCGAGATACATAGACTGTGAATAAAGAGAATTGACAGAAGACCGTCTCAAATCCCCCAAACCATCTGCTGCGGACGCTTTGCTTCAGGGCGCCATTGGTCTGTTGGACCGAATCGGCCAGCAAACGAAACAGAAACTGGACGCATTCGCCGGCATGCGCTACGACCGTTGTGTGCAGCAAGCCCGGTTGCAGTTGCACGCACGTGCCAAGTGCCTGGCACGGGCACTGAATGAGCGTGACCAACAAGCACACCGCAACAAACAACAACTGATGGCCACGTGGTTGTTGAACAACAACCGTAACCGGCAAACGTACGCTTGGATGGGCCATGCGCGTTGGCGGCACAGACACGAACGCACGCGAACTGGGCACACGAGTCAGAATCGGTGGCGACGGACGGGCACTGAGCGACGGCGTCACAAGCGGGCGCTGCGCACCAGCGCCGATGTTGCGGAGATGTTGACTGGTGGGTAACTTTGAATGTTCGGTTTTCGGAACTCTCTATACTGAAACAACGAACTGACAAGCAACCGTCTGCGCTGGTCATCATTTTTGATTGGGCCGTGCAGCCGTGGCCTTGTCGCACTGACGAGCCTGGGGCCCGCGGCATACGCTTACCAGGCGAAACCACAAGAAACAGTGCTTGCACGTGGTAATTAAACGTACAGTGTCGACGAATAAATACAGCATTTCTTGTCTTTACTTGATCAAGGTGAACTAGTTCCAGTCGGTGACCATCTTGATCAGTCAGTTGCGTGGTTTGAGTGCACTGACCAGTGTCACATTGTTGTTGGTGGGAATTTTAGGCGATGTTTTTAGGCAGTGCTAACCCAGAGACGCGTACAGAACGCCATTGAGTAGGGCGCCCACATCGAGTTTTCCTGTCATTAAGTGCCTACCCCCCCCCCCCCCCCCCCCCCCCCCCCCCCCCCCCCCCTTCTTCTTCCTCTTTTCCTTTTTTTACATCTATTTTCTATTTTTTATTTACTTCTTTTTTTTTTTTTTTTCTTCTCTCTTCTTTCCCCCCCCCCCGGTGTTTTCGTCCCCTGTGTTGTCTCCGCCCGCGCCCCTTTTCCCCCCCCCTCCCCCCCGGTCGTGTGGCCCCCGTGGCCCCCGCTTTCTTTTCCCCCTGCCCTTTTTTTCTCTTTTTTCGTTTTTTTTCCCCCCAATCGCCCCTTTCCCCTTTTTTCGTTTCCTTTCTCTCTTCCCCGCCCCACCCGCTCAGTTGATCTCACCCGATATACTCAGTCTCTACGACGATCCGATACGCGAGAACAAACTGTCCGTCTCGAATGTGCTCGCATTTCTACCAGACAACGAGCGACACGCATGGAAGGAGTTCATCATGGAGGCGTCGGGTGCCACTCGACTCTTGGAGGACACTGTGCACTTTCTGGAGCAGCTGCCCCCTGAGGTGGTGCAGCGAATCTGGAACGCACACAAGTTCGTGCATGTGTTTGTTTATTTGTGATTTTGTTGACTTCTGAAGCGGCACTCATGAAGTAGTATTTAGTGACCGTGGAGCTAGGTTTTAACATAGTTACGCGTCACTAAATTCTGCTTCATGAATGACCCTTGATTGTTTGTTGCTCGTTTTTTCTCAAAAAGTCGGTGCTGATTTTCTCCCATCACAGTCAAATCGTCGACATTTGGCGTCAGTTCGAGCGTTCACTGAGCGGCTGGCAGCAGTCGGAGCTCGAGCGCAACGGTTACACGTTCATGGAGGCCGCACAGCTGGACATTCTCTACGGCGACAACCGACTGTACAACGTGACGCAGGACGGATTCAACGTGCCATACTACAAAACACTCACACGCACGGAGAAACAGAGACTGCTCGAGAATGAGATCCGTCTGTTCGCGGACGACCCGATGGGGGACCACAGTCTGCGGTCCTGGCACAAACGCAGTGCGGACGTGTCGTTCCTGTCGCCGGCCGCATTTGCGCCGTCCGTCCTGCAACCGGGCGTACTCGGCGCGGCCGTCCTTTCGCCGGCGATCTTCTCTCCCCCCCCCCCCACCCCCTCCTCCCCCCCCGTCTCCCCCCCTTCTGGCCCCTCGCTCCCTTCCTCGATCCTCAGTCCTTCAGCACTATCCGCGTCAATTCTCAATCCGTGGGCCGTCTCGGCGTCCGTCCTGAGCCCGAGCGTTCTCGCCCCATCCGTTCTGAGCCCGGGCGCCGTTGGGATTAGCGTGCTCTCGCCGTCGGCCCTGAGTCCCGGCGTGCTGAGTCCGTCCGCTCTTACCGGCAGCGTCCTTTCACCGTCTGTCCTGTCGTGATCTCTTTTGAACGATTTTATTTCATTTTGGAATTAGTCATGTTTTACCTTTTGTCTGGTCGTATTACCTTTTGAAGTGCTTTAAAATAGAAACTGTCGTGAGCCTGAATTGTCACAATTGATTTTGATGTGCGATGTTCAATAGATACGATCGTTTCAGTTTATAACCGTAAAGTCGATGTTGAAATCTTTGCGACTTTCAAACGCGTGTTTCACCCATATCATTTTTCCTGCTCCTTTTTATTACAGTCATCAGTGGTGGGCTGCACACACACACACACACGTATCCGTAAAATTTCTGAACTGATTTATTTATCAGCAATGATACAGTGACAGTGAGCATAATAGGGACAATCATTACACTGACCAGCCGGACAAACAGCAGTCGCTCTACATGTGTCCCCGTTTTGTCTGTCACTGACGCAACTGTATCAAAATTTAACAAATTCAACAAATTCATGATATGTAGTCAACCCTGCGGAATTCATCCATTGAGACTTTGTCTTGAGACTCATTCATTTGATTGATTCATTCATTGAATCATTCACAGAATTATCTAAAAATGCGGGAGACGCATATAAAAGGAGGAATATGGTTTTGTGTAAGTAGTGAGAGACTTGGCTCGACAACTCTTCAAGTCTCTGATGTGGTACACACGGATACAAGTACATAAAAGCTATATTTTTGCGCCGCGTTTGTTTTACTGAAAAGTGTAAAACAGTTTTAAAATTATTTTTCACTGTCCTTTCCAGTTTAGTTCGAAATCACATCATGTGCGAAATTCTGTGCAAATTCTGTGCAGAACTTCTGTAAATCAACAATCTGTAAATTCTGTGCAAAAACAGAAAAATCAGAGACTGCAAAACATTGTTTCATGTGGTTTTATCGTTGCTAACGTACGCATCGCTGTGTACACACCAGCACCAGTGACAAAAAGGTGTTGTCTTCCGTTGATTTTCAGCCTTTTTACCAAACTCAAGTGGCAAAACTGTCTGTCCCGTGAGTCGTTGCCTTTGCCACAAAAGGAGACCTGGCGTTCCCTAATGCCTCTGCGATACACTTTGTTCTGGGCAAACCAGTATCAGCGATCTGAAGTCTGATCGTTATTTTAGTGGTTTTAGTGGTCGCTAAATGCCCGAAATACCGCAAATGTTGAAGTTTTAATTGTCTACAAAGTACATGTGCAACCGAAATAGTGAATAAACGGCGCAAAAATATGGCTTTTATGTACTTGTATCCGTGTGTACCACATCAGAGACTTGAAAAGAGTTGTCGAGCCAAGTCTCTCACTACTTACACAAAACCATATTCCTCCTTTTATATGCGTCTCCCGCATTTTTAGATAATATTCTGACTTTTAAATAAGTCCCGAAGGTCGAACCAAATTCACATCTCGTTGGTCACACATTCTTCTAAACCCCGGATACCTCAGGGTTTTCATTTTTCGTTTTTTGGGCCGATTTCGCCTATGCTATTTCTACGGCCGATTTGCCCGACATCGTCACGATTCAGTATCTAGAATTGCTCACATAAGAAAACTGACCCAAAAGCCGTGATCGGCGCAATGAATTACCATGGACAACACAGTTTTTTGTATTTGGACCGATTTCGCTAATTTCCACGGCGGTTCGCCCGAAATCGTCACGATTCAGTATCTAGAGTTGCTCACATAAAAAACTAACCCAAAATCCGTGATCAGCGCATTGAATTACCCTGGGAAACACACTTTTCTTGTTTTTCGTTTTGGGACCGATTTCGCCAACTTCCACGGCCGATTCGCCCGAAATCGTCACGATTCAGTATCTAGAGTTGCTCACATAAGAAACTAACCCAAAATCGGGGATCAGTGCATTGAATTACCCTGAAAAACACCCTTTTCTGGTTTTTCGTTTCTGGACCGATTTCGCCAATTTCCACGGCCGATTCGCCCGAAATCGTCACGATTTAGTATCTAGAGTTGTTCACATAAGAAACCTAACCGAAAATCCGTGATCAGCGCATTGAATTACCCTGGATAACACCCTTTTCTTGTTTTTCGTTCCTGGACCGATTTCGCCAACTTCCACGGCCGATTCGCCCGAAATCGACACGATTCAGCAGCTAGAGTTGCTCACGTAAGAAAACTAACCCAAAATTCGTGATCAGCGCATTGAGTTACCCTGGAAAACACCCTTTTCTTGTTTTTCGTTCCTGGACCGATTTCGCCAACTTCCACGGCCGATTCGCCCGAAATCGTCACGATTCAGCATCTAGAGTTGCTCACGTAAGAAAACTAACCCAAAATTCGTGATCAGCGCATTGAATTACCCTGGAAAACACCCTTTTCTTCTTTTTCGTTTCTGGACCGATTTCGCCAACTTCCACGGCCGATTCGCCCGAAATCGTCACGATTCAGTATCTAGAGTTGCTCACATAAAAAACTAACCCGAAATCCGGGATCAGTGCATTGAATTACTCTGGAAAACACCCTTTTCTTGTGGGATTTTTTTTGCTTCTGGACCGATTTCGCCAACTTCCACGGCCGATTCGCCCGAAATCGTCACGATTCAGCATCTAGAGTTGCTCACGTAAGAAAACTAACCCAAAATTCGTGTTCAGCGCATTGAATTACCCTGGAAAATACCCTTTTCTTGTTTTTCGTTCCTGGACCGATCAACTCACCATCGCCCGAAATCGTCACGATTCAGCATCTAGAGTTGCTCACATAAGAAAACTAACCCAAAATCCGTGATCAGCGCATTGAATTCCTACGGACTAAACATTTCTCCTATTTTTCGTAGCTCAGACAAAATTTGTAAGAGTGAAAAACTGATACCCAGTCAAAATGCTACCAACTTTAAAAAATGCACAATTTTGACCCCAAAAAATGCCCGGGCAAAAAAATAAACTAAATTTTCAGAATCTACGGATGAAATTACCTTAGGAAACAATTTTGTTCAACTGTGAAAGTGTCCCAGCTAAAAATTGAAAGGGCGAACACTTAAAACCAGGTGAAAACCCTCCCACCAATTAAAAATGCCCAATTTTTTACCCAAAAACAGGGTCTGGGTAAAAAATCAACCCAATTTTCAAAATCTCCGGGTGGAATTACCCCAGGGAACATTTTTGTTCGACTGCGAAAGTGTCGCAGGTAAAAATTGAAAGGGCGAACACATGTTGATTACATACCAGAAAAAAAAAATACCAAGGAAAATAAGTAACATAAATTTCAGAATAGGTTTTTCGTGTCTACAGCGTATGAAAAGTAGTCGGATAAAATTTTTTTCACGGCTCCAAGCACAACTTTGGGTGTTCGTTTCGTGTGCACGGAACCAAGTTTGTGGCTTATACTATGCTCGCTGGAGGCAGCGAGCAATTTTGAAAAAAGCGCGCTGGGGTATAACGGCTCATATTATGCGTGATGCGCTCTCCGCTCGCTACGCTCGCTCGCGCATCCGCATGATTCATTGAGACTCTAGGACGCGTATGCAATGACTTCGTCGCAGATTCTGCTAGTAGCAACAACTGTCACGGTGTTTCACTGGTTTGCAACCGTCGACAGTGCGTCCAAAACCAATGAACAGCACCCAGAAGAGTCGGATGTTCCGAAACTCAGCGCAGCTGACTACAGACATCTGACTGCGCCAACCGATCTGGCGAGCAAACTGCACGCTGTTGAGGAAGAGCAATCAATAAAGGTCGCTCAACTGAATTTGTCGTACGATTTCATGCGGTCGAGTCTAGTGTTTCTCATTTGAAGACGGCAAAATATTTTGTTCACAACCAGTTTTAACTTTTAACCGGTCAAGTTTTCTGGTGGGAACTTTTTATGGGTCGGTTTTTTATATAGCAATGAACATGGACAACGATTCCAATGTTCAGACGACCATTGCGCTGCTCGACCAAGTCGCCCGTCAGTCATTGGCTGACTTGAGCGAATCAGCGATGGAGCGATACGAGTGCTGTCGTAAACGCGCCGGCTGGCTGCTGAAACAGCGAGCGCAGTGCGCGGCAGCGGCGTTCAACGAACGTGACAGACGGCTGGAGATGCTGCAAAAGTGGCACAGGTAACCTGGTGGCCTGGTGGCAGTGCGTTAGACTCTTGTCTGTGCGCTCGGGGGATCGAGCCCCTCCGAGGGGTGTGTAGGCACTTAATGACAGAGAAAACTCGATGGGCGCCCTACTCAATGGCGTTCTGTACGCTTCTCTGGGTTAGCCCTGGCTAAAAACATCGCCTAAAAATCCCAACAACAACAGGTGGCTACGAGTCTCGTCGTTTCCCCATCATCGACTTCGATCGAAACGATCAACGAAAAAAGCGCAAAGAAGGCGCGCACGGAAACAGCAGAACCGGCTGGCGAGGCAACAAGCTGCCGATAAGGATCGCTTCGTGCTGCCACGCTTTCTGACAGGTTCACACACATGTATTTCGGTGTCGTTTTCGTCTCTTCGCAAATTGCACTCAAAATGCTCTGGCAAGCAATCGGCCATACGAACGATCATCAGCGGGTGGTTGTTCTCTTCGGTCACATCTTCTTTTTCTGACAGGATCAACAAAATGATACTATCATCTTTTTTAGTTCTGCGACTCAATGCGTTTGCAGACGAAACGAAACCAGTTTCAATCTTTATGTGACAATTCAACGCAGCCATACTGACTCGGTCGTATTTAAGGGACTCGGATCACTTTACCAATTTTGAATTCCCGCGTCATCCATGAAACTGTTTACCTATCTATGCGCGCATTGAGTCTGGGGACCAAAAGACAATAATTGTCATTCTATCGCTCTCAGATCTGCTGCGCACCGCACGCGGTTCGCGGCGACGTCCGGAAGCGAGCGGCCAACAGTTGCACCGGCGATTCCTGCAGTCGTCAGCGGCGACGCGCGATTGGCTGCGTGATCAGGCAGTGCACGATGTTCACGCGCCCTCTCAACCCAACACAAACCACGCGGACATTGCGGTCGCATCAAGCAAACCGATCAATCCGGCACTGCTTCTACCAGGCAGCCAACCAAATGAATCCAACAAAACCGTTGCTCAGGCGATTTTCGTGAACCTCGCCAAAAAACTGCTGTCTACGGTGAACGGACGCCGCTCGAAACTGAGCAAGAGCAGCAAGAGTGGCTTTCGGTTTCTGTCGCCGAGTTTCCTGTCGGTGTCGCCGGATGATGAGCAGCGCAAGATTGTGTCACCCGATTTGTTCAGTCTCTACGATGATCCGATTCGAAAGAATCCGCTGTCAGTCTCGCAGCTGTTTTCGTTTCTATCGGATGATGAGCGAAGCGCCTGGAAAGAGTTCATCATGGAGGCGTCTGGTGCAACGGCGTTGCTGCAAGAAACGGTCGAGTTTTTGGAGAAGGTGACGCCCGAGCAGCTGAGGGCCACGTTCGGAGCGCACAGGTTGGGAATCGGGAATAATGAATTTTTACCGTCTTTTTTGGTGTTACGACGTTTTGCAATTTGAACACGATTATCAAGTATTGTGGATTTCTTCAAACGTGTCCGGACTAAAATGAGGTCTTCTGCTTTAAAAACGTCCGTTTGTCAAAGTACAGGCACTAAAATGTCTGTCAGATGTGACTGATTCGACATTCGCCACTTGTATACGTGAAGAAATCGGTTAAACGGAAAGTCTGCTTTGCTGTGAACGACAAGCGCATGTTTGGCGGTGGCGGCATATGACGTCATTTCAGTGGGACACATTTAAAAAAAGTATGTCATACAAGAATACCTTCCACAGTCAAATCGTCGACATTTGGCGTCAGTTCGAGCGTTCACTGAGCGGCTGGCAGCAGTCGGAGCTCGAGCGCAACGGTTACACGTTCATGGACGCCGCACAGCTGGACATTCTCTACGGCGACAACCGACTGTACAACGTGACGCAGGACGGATTCAACGTGCCATACTACAAAACACTCACACGCACGGAGAAACAGAGACTGCTCGAGAATGAGATCCGTCTACTCGCGGACGACCCGATGGGCAGCAAGAAAAAACAAAAGGGCGTCTCGTTCCTGCACCCGGCCGCATTCAAGCCGGGCATTCTGAAACCGAGCGTTCTCGGCGCGGCCATTCTGTCGCCGAAGATGTTCTCGCCGGGCGTGCTGTCTCCGAGCCTGTTGAAGGCCAGCATTGTGAGCCCCTCGCTCGCCAGCCCCGCCATTTTGTCGCCAAACGCTCTGGCTCCCGACATTCTGAGTCCGCGCGTCTTGAAGACGAACATTATGGTCCCTAAGGCACTATCCCCAACGATCTTGAACCCGTGGGCGTTGTACTCGCTGGTGCTCAGCCCCAAGGTGCTCAGCCCGTTTGTGCTCAGCCCCAATGCACTCGGCGCAATCGTGCTCTCGCCGAAGGCGCTCAGCCCCAACGTGTTGAGCCCCAAAAAGGCGGTCGCTGTGATACTCTCGCCAAAGGTACTATCCTAGTGAATATCGTTCGAAAATGTTGTCCTTGCATGTTGTTGTTTGCATCAAATGTTCGTTTTTTTCCTCTGACGCGTGCGCTTTTTTCTTTTCCGAAACCCGGATATCCGGGAGAGCGCCGTGAATCAATCTTGGCATTTACGGCACAGAATAAAATATGCATAGTGAAACAACCTTGGTTTCTGCCGGCTCTGATGTTGTAGGCCTCTCATGTTTTGGATTCATATAACCACTAGGACACCCAGCTCAAACAACGTAAAAACTTCATTGAATAATAATGGAGGATTTTTATGTTTGTGTGTTTCGAGGCTGTGTGTGTGAATGTGACGACTGGTTAAACTGTGTCACTTTCAGTATATGGCAACAAAACCGGAAAAGGTAAAGGCACTTTATAGAGTCAGCCCGCTGTCGTGAATTTTTTTACCGCAAACAAGCTATAACGCACGCACCAGAATTCTGTTTTCAGTTTCACCAAATTTGCTGGTAACCTATTATTAAGAGATTTTCAGCAGCTTTACGAGCAGTACGCTCTGTTGTTCACGCCAAACGACGACCCTTCAAACTGAATTGCTTTGACTTTCTCTCGCCAACGCTGTATTTTGCGCGAAATAAATAAATACCGGTAAATAAAGTTGAACACTTTTTTAGTGTCGGTAAATTTAATTGGAGGATTTTGAGAGGTGATGCGTTTTCGCCTCTGAAACCCGACACGGAGTGTTTTATTGGTTAGAAAAACATGCACATGCATGCAAATATGCTTCAAAACGCAGGTTCCATGTTACACCGTTGAAAATACCCGTGCTGCAATTTTGCAAGAACGTTGCAAGGCAACGCAACACCCGTACCATCTGCGGTTAATCTGATTAGCTGGCGACGTTCAGAGCCGCATGAAAAATCTCCATTTATTCACGGCCAGTATGACATGCGGCGGTTTTTTATCGTCTGGTTCGCATTTTCTATTTTTCTATTTATTTCACGTAATTTTATTTTCTTCGTTCGCTCGTGGGTGTTTGTTCTCACCACTTTGCTGCCCGATCCGAAAAGCGTCAATAAAAATTTATTTATGTGCTTTCATCAAAAAGGTTCCTCAATCGAGTTTTGAGTCATATAGTACATGCTTAAAAAACTTTTTTTGCAAGTCAATCAGGACGTTTGGTATAGCTACATGTATAAAGTGGACAGAAGGTGCAGAACCACAAAAAACATCGACTATAAATTGCGTGTGTGCGCGCTTTCAAAAGCGCCCACAGCTCTCTGGCGCTGTATTCTGTCACTTTGCATGCGTATGTGTATCGTGAAAATTTTTGAGCTTACGGCTTCTCTCACTCGGAGGCAGCTATCCGTCAAACATTATTGCCCATTCCTTTCATAAAGCCAGATAAGCAAGCACAAAGCATTGTAGCAACGAAGATGAAATTTATGAAACATGCTCATGGGCTTCATCCATCGCTAATCTGAGCTGGCATTATATGTACGCACGTTCGTACCTTTGTAACTGTAAATTCCGCAATAACAAAATCTCCATTTTCAAATTTGAGCCGGATTTTAGGCGAAAATGACGTCTATGTACGCATTTTATGTATTGCGACAATGAAAAAAACAATGACTACTGTTATTGAACGAGCGGTACGTCAAGAAGCAGAAAGCGACTGAAAACTTTGCCGAAGCGCAACATGCAAAAGCTCGATGCATCCGCGACCACTGACGGCACAAAACGCATCGGCGTGTCGTCAGAGGAGACAAGCGAACTGCCTCCAATTGTATTTACAAAGGATCAGGTGGTGATTCCGTTGAGCATCTTCGTCCTTTCCCCCCTCTCCCCACCCCCCCCAATTTTTCATTTTGTTAACACCGTTTGCAAATAAGAGTGGGGGCCTGGAAGCATTCTAGCGCTACATGGGAAAGTTTTTCAAACCAAGGGTGCAGGGACATTCTACTAATCAAGGCGCTTCAGGTTTACCCCCTGAGTACCCCCTGATTATGCCTATAAAGGTCGTTTTTAGGGTGCGGAAGTTGAAAAACCCTCGATTTTTTGCGATTTTTCGCAAAGTGTACCTTTTTAGCCCTACCGTATCTCGTAGTTGCACAGTTTCTGGAACCTCACACAGTATTCACGTGAAAGATCTTGCGGAGTTCTTTAAGGCCCTGTATCAATGAGCCCTTGCAAGGGGGGTCCCTGAGGCGCTACGACGCTAGTTAAAATTACTTTTTTTTAAAAATTACGCTATTTTTTTAAACATTTTTTTGAGCTCATAAACACAATTTTTCGATTTTCATTTTTGGTTCTACAGGGGGTTTTCGGGGTCGCTGAATTCGAATATGATCTTAGATTATTGCCCCGGGCATTTTTTTGCCCTAAAATTGGGCAAAAACACATTTTTTTGCGTTTTCCAGTGTTTTTTGGTTTTAATTTTTAATTTTAAGTGCGGATTTTTTTAACAAAGCTGTTTTACAACAGCCTTACAACCGCTGTATCGGAATCAGTTTTGATATTTTGCAACTGACAACTTGCCCACCCAAAAAATGGGTAAAAAGTTGATTTTTTTGCTTTTTACACACGTTTTCGTTTCACAGTGAAAAAATCAAGCTAGAAACAACTTGTAATTTAAATTTTTAGTTCTACATGGAGGGTTTCGGGGTCGCTGAATTCGAATCTGACCTTAGATTTTTGTCCCGGGCTTTTTTTGCTTTAAAAGTTGGGCAAAAACACATTTTTATGCGTTTTCCAGTGGTTTTTTGTTTTAATTTTTAATTTTAAATGCGGATTTTTTTTAACAAAGCTGTTTTATAACAGCCATACAACCGCTGTATCTGAATCTGTTTTGATATTTTGCAACTGACCACTTGTCCACTTAAAAAATGGGTAAAAAGTTGATTTTTTTGCTTTTTGCACACGTTTTCGTTTCACAATGAAAAATCAAGTTAGAAACAACTTGTAATTTTAATTTTTAGTTTTCCAGGGAGGTTTTCAAGATCGCTGAATTCGAATCTGACCTTAGATTTTTGCCCCGGGCATTTTTATTGCTCTAAAAATAGGGCAAAAACACATTTTTATGCGTTTTCCAGTGGTTTTTTGTTTTAATTTTTAGTTTTAAATGTAGAGTTGTTTAAAAAACAGTTTCATAACAGCCTTACAACCGCTGTATCTGAATCAGTTTTGATATTTTGCAACTGACCACTTGCCCACCCAAAAAATGGGTAAAAAGTTGATTTTTTTGCTTTTTGCACACGTTTTCGTTTCACAGTGAAAAAATCAAGTTAGAAACAACTTGTAATTTTAATTTTTAGTTCTCCAGGGAATTTTCAAGATCGCTGAATTTGAATCTGACCTTAGATTTTTGCCCCGGGCATTTTTATTGCTCTTAAAATGGGGCAAAAACACATTTTTATGCGTTTTCCAGTGGTTTTTTGTTTTAATTTTTAGTTTTAAATGTAGAGTTGTTTAAAAAAACAGTTTCATAACAGCCTTACAACCGCTGTATCTGAATCAGTTTTGATATTTTGCAACTGACCACTTACCCACCCAAAAAATGAGTAAAAAGTTGGGTTTTTTTTGCTTTTTGCACACTATTTCGTTTCACAGTAAAAAAATCAGTTTAGAAACAATTTGTATTTTTAATTTTTAATTCTACAGAGGGGTTTTCGGAGTCGCTGAATTCGAATCAGACTTTAGATTTTTGCCCCGGGCATTTTTTTGCTTTAAAAATTGGGCAGAACCACTGGAAAACGCGTAAAAATGTGTTTTTTTCCATTTTTAGAGCAATAAAAATGCCCGGGGCAAAAATCTAAGGTCAGATTCAAATTCAGCGATCTTGAAAACCTCCCTGGAAAACTAAAAATTAAAATTACAAGTTGTTTCTAACTTGATTTTTCATTGTGAAACGAAAACGTGTGCAAAAAGCAAAAAAATCAACTTTTTACCCATTTTTTAAGTGGACAAGTGGTCAGTTGCAAAATATCAAAACAGATTCAGATACAGCGGTTGTATGGCTGTTATAAAACAGCTTTGTTAAAAAAATTCGCATTTAAAATTAAAAATTAAAACAAAAAACTACTGGAAAACGCATAAAAATGTGTTTTTGCCCAACTTTTCGAGCAAAAAAAAACCCGGGACAAAAATCTAAGGTCAGATTCGAATTCAGCGACATTGAAACCCTCCATGTAGAACAAAAAATTAAAATTACAAGTTGTTTCTAATTTGATTTTTTCACTGTGAAACGAAAACGTGTGCAAAAAGCAAAAAAATCAACTTTTTACCCATTTTTTGGGTGGGCAAATGGTCAGTTGCAAAATATCAAAACTGATTTCAATACAGCGGTTGTAAGGCTGTTGTAAAACAGCTTTGTTAAAAAAATCCGCACTTAAAATTAAAAATTAAAACCAAAAAACACTGGAAAACGCAAAAAATGTGTTTTTGCCCAATTTTAAGGCAAAAAAATGCCCGGGGCAAAAATCTAAGATCAGATTCGAATTCAGCGACCCCGAAAACCCCCCTGTAGAACCAAAAATGAAAATCGAAAAATTGTGTTTATGAGCTCAAAAAAATGTTTCAAAAAAATAGCGTAATTTTTAAAAAAAAGTAATTTTAACTAGCGTCGTAGCACCTCAGGGACCCCCCTTGCAAGGGCTCATTGATACAGGGCCTTAAAGAACTCCGCAAGATCTTTCACGTGAATACTGTGTGAGGTTCCAGAAACTGTGCAACTACGAGATACGGTAGGGCTAAAAAGGTACACTTTGCGAAAAATCGCAAAAAATCGAGGGTTTTTCAACTTCCGCACCCTAAAAACGACCTTTATAGGCATAATCAGGGGGTACTCAGGGGGTAAACCTGAAGCGCCTTGATTAGTAGAATGTCCCTGCACCCTTGGTTTAAAAACTTTTCCATGTATCACGGAATGTTCCTAGGGCCCCCCCACTCTTATTTGCAAACGGTGTTAACCTGGTTTCCCCCCAAAAGAGGTGCCCCAAAAAATTTTTAAAAAAAAAAAAAAAAAAAAAAAAAAAAAATAAAAAAACAAAAATGCCGATTTTTTTTTAAAAAATTCAAAAAAATTTCTTCTAATATGCTCTGAAAACCTCAAATTTGGCAAAATTTTTCGAAAGTTCAACAAAAATTTTCTTTGGTATTACCTCGTAAAAACCGTCAGCAGTCGATTTTGGACCGTTTTACCGACTGATTTTAGGCTTCGACAACATCTGCGATGAAGTTTTTGAGCGTCCCAAAGCTTGGCCTACCATTTCCGATGCAGATAAGGTGACAATTCGCCTCGCAGAGCGTCCGATTGTGCTCGCTGCTCCGTTTGCAAGCGCTACGTTGTCTGGTTGCTGCTTCGTGTCGTGTCGTCGCGACATCATCAGAAGAATTGATCGAATTTCAAGGCGGTATATATGTTTGTCTTCACTTTAGCATTAGGTTAGCTGGGGACAGGGGACAATTAGTGACGTTTTGGAGGTCAAAACACAAGAAGAGGCATGGTGACGGTTTGGAAAAGAACTAATTGAGGTCACCAAAACAAAATCTGCAAAGTTCCGCCATACGGGAGTCATTCGGGAGGCGCTTGCATATCATATGTGGTTCTTCGGACTCCCTGATTGATTTAGCACAACTTTGATTTTTGGATTTTTTTTTAAATTTTCTTTAAAAAACAAAAATGACGATTTTTGTTTTTTTTAACAACCCTAGTTCCAATGCAAAAGCAGCCGACGTTTTCATAGGCGTTTGCCATCGTCAGCTTGTTTTCATGTCCCATGTTTTTTTACAGTGCACGGATTGATTGATTGAGCGCGCTGATCATTTGGCTCTGGCCAATCACGGCCTCATTTGGCATTATACATCCATTGACCAATAACCAATTTCAGCCTGGAACTAGCCGACTCGATGCGTCGTTTCGCCGCCAATGGCCGGTCATCGTATTCGTACTGTCCGCCACTGTACCCGAACGGTGATCTGTTGTTGCCAGTGGAGTACGTGCACTGCAATGGGACAGACGACACCGCTGATGAGCAACAACAACAGAACACAGAAAGACACAACACGCACAACCGATACAGACGCGCACACTCGACCGTCAAGCGAGACGGCGACAAAACTGGTGACTCTCAGATTTTGAATGACGCTGAAAAAGCTGACGAAGCCACTCAGAAACGCCGATCTGTGCTGGTGGACGCTTCGAACGGCGGAAGAAATCAAGCTCAAATGCAACGTCGAGACTGTAGTACAGTGAGCGAACAGTTGCTCAGTTCAAACGAGCGTTGTGAAACATCATCAGCGGGTCTTCGAAATGATACTGGTATCAGTATATCCAGCACACCACTAGATCGACCGTTGGAATTGAACCAGCGATGAAAACCCGCACACAGGAGATCGCCAGATGTTCCTTTTTTATTTTGTTGTTTTTACAAAACTGTGTACATTTCGTTTGTTTTTGTAAACTGACAAACAGGGTAGATGATTTTGGAGTTACACGGCGTATTATCGAATTGTGACTACCATCACAATAATCACGTTCAGACAAAATCAAAAGCTATCAATAATCTGATTTGCATATCATTTGATAATTTTCATGTCAGTTTTCTCCGCCGAAATAAATTGTCAAAAGAAAAATGCTGAATAACTTTGATAAAAATACAAATTCTGAGATTTTAAAAACAACGCCACAGAAATGGACTTTTAAAATGCCATATGAATGAATGTTTAGAAAGCTTGAAAACATCAAACTGCAAACGAGGAAACAATCCAAATGTGAGAAGAGACAAAAACCTGAGTTGTTGTTGTGGTCGTGTTAGGTTTGGAACAACAGGAAAAAAGATCGCCTGATAACGCATTATTGTCCGCATTATTCCAGTGAAAACTGCATTATTTCAACAACAGAAAATTACCTCGGAGATTATGCACAGAATAAAAACCAAAACGATAACATATGCAAACGAACAGTGGAATCAAATCAAGGTGGCATGCACTGCCGGCGTCAGCGTACTGCGGTGTACCGTGGGCGTGCGCGCATAGTGACTCCGCACGGCACCATGTGCCACCGCAGTCTGCGAGGGTGCCCACTGAAACGCCTCTCTGATCACGTGCTCTCGCTCAGCCTCCAGATGCTCCAATTCACGTGATTTGTCCGCGAGCTCCTGTTTTTGTCAAAAGAATACCCTGTTTCTGAAGAGCTCGATTGTGCGCTGAACAATCAATGGTCGAGCGTTTGTTGACCAAAAGACAGTTTCGTCGACAAATTGTTGACCATTGATTGATGTTTAGCGTAACGTATGATGGCGTTCGAATGAATGCGCCTACAATGGAACTCTCTAAATTATAGGGAATGAGCTGATTGGTTGGTGGTCCAGGTCACGTGATGTATGCTTTATGTGCAGGCATGTCGTCCGTGCACAGAAAGCGCATGCATGCACGTGACCACACCACCAATCAGCTGATTGCCTATCATTTAGAGTTCGACTGTAATCGCGTGTGTCACCATTGAATGTCACATAAGCGAGCGGATTGGCATTCATATTTAATTTTTTTTGCAAAAATGATTTTTGATTTTCGATGAGTTGCTGCTCGCAATAAAGTCGTTGTAGGTTCCTACTCTTAAGCGTACATCGGTGAGTCGTCTGTTCTGCAGCTTCAGCCAGTGCAGTTCATCGTCCTCCGGTTGCGGTAAACCGGCGCGCGCGTCTTGCCGCATTGCGCTCGGGAACGCCCGCTCACTGGAGGCCATCAGAGCGCTGATTCGCCGGTTCAACTCGGCGATGTGCGCGCGGAGATAGTTGAGACGTTGCTCATGCACAGCGGACTCCTGCGAGAACACTTTGCTCAAGGTCAGGTTATCGCGCAATTAATGTGCTTTCACGACACACCACACTTACCCACCATAGGCGGCTATGTCGATTTCGGAATAGTTTAGCCACCTACCGCGGCGCGGTTTTTGTGAACGATAATCTCTCACCATGAAAACTAGCTTTTCATTCGCATTACAATGGAGTGCTAATTTTGCCTCAGGCGAGTGTATTTTTTTAATGAATTTTTATTGCGCACAGTTTATGCTGGTGGTTAACGCGCATTTCGAAACGCAGAAAAACTGGAAGCGGATATTTGATGTTGATGAATGCATGCGTGTGTGTGTGTGTGCAAGTGAAACGCGCGAAAGCGGAACCATACATGCGGTTTCACGGGTGAGCTCATAGAAATTAGATCGCGGATACATTAGCAACACCGTGACATTCTCCCAGCAAGTGGAAAATGCTAGCCGCTTCTGTAGCGTTTCTGCCGAATCGCCTACTCACGACAACGATCAGCACCAGTAGCACTGATGCTACAGGCAGTAGCACTGAATGTTGCGTCAGCAAAGAGCAACACGTCACTAACCAGTGGCACCATTCCTTTGCTGAGCAGTTTTCGCCGCGTGTCCAAATTGCAGAGTCTTTCGGAGTACCAGTTTGCGACGCGCGTCGCTGCCTCCAGACCGCGGCGTAGCATTTCACATTCTTCGTCCAGCAGAGTGGCGTGCTTCAGCTGCAAAACAGTAAACAGACTGCAAAAAATCATCAAGTAAACTTTCAATCTGCAATTTGCTTCTCTCAATGCATATATTTTCGTTTCCCGGTTGGCTGTCAAGATTTTGATTGATTTTGTTCTGTGGATATCGAGTGTATTTGCTGTGTTTACGCCTTTGTTTTAAACGCAGTCCGAAGGCGTTTTTGTTTTTGTATCATGCCCACGCCACGCGACATGTTTTAGCAGGTGATTTTGAGTTTTTGTTTAGGCTGAAAGTTGAACACACGTGTGTGAATGGAAAGTGAAATTGCGGCAAGAGCAAGAGCACGCACATTCACATGCGCAACGCATTGTATCCCGGGCAAAAACGCCATGCAAGTATAAATTGTCATTTTCCCGTATTAATTGAAAATTCTCCTGATTTGACCGCTTATTCATAGTCGATATAATTATCACAGCACGCCAAATCACGTGTTCAAATGAAATGAAATGAACAAAAATTCGAAACGTCAAAATCAGTTTTTCGTCGAACGAGAACAAAATCCCTGTCTCATTCCATTTTCACTTCAATCATCTGTCTGAGTGCCGAGACGTCAATCCATCCAAATTCCTCAAAATTTGCAGAGATTCAAAGGCAAATCGCAGCTCAGCTGTTTCCCGCATTCCAAATGAGCGACGTGGACGCGCACCAGCCCCGTTGCGCTGCAATGCTGCTGCTGTTGCTGGCTGTGTGCACCGCATGTACCGCAACTTCGCCTGCATCCAGCGCTGCCGCATCCGACCAGCCGGCTGGTGGCGTTATTGACAGCCGCCCCTTCATGGGGCTCATCGAGAAACGCTCGCTCGCACTCGGCCGGAGTCACTTTCGCCCGGGCAAACGCTCTTGGCCGCTGACCGTGTTCAACATGCGCAAACGGAGTCTCGCGTTGGGTCGCGGCTTCTGGCGTCCCGGACGACGCCAATCGTGGCGACTCGACGACGCCTTCGGGCGGCCGTTCGCTGCGAAGCGCTCGCTGGCTCTCGGACGCACGCAATTCCGCCCGGGCAAACGAAGCCTGGCGGTCGGGCGAAGCGACTTTCGACCGGGCAAACGCAGCTTCGCGCTGGGTCGCGGTCGATGGCGACCGGGCAAACGGTCGCTCGCCACCGGCCGCTCCGACTTTCGGCCGGGCAAACGGACGCAGCAGTGGTGGGGCGAGTCGGACGGGCCCGAGCAGTGCGGGGCGCAAGCGACCGCCGAGCGCGAGGCGTTGATTGAGATGCTCTTGGAGACGGCGGAGGTCGGTGCGGTGGAAGAGGATGAATTTTGGAAATCACTACTGTAACGGTGTTGAAAAGCGCGCTAATGTATGTTTTCGTTATCATTTAGGAACACCAAAACGTTCAAGAGCAGTGCCAACGTGGGTTCGAGCTACTGTGAAAAGGAATTACTGTGTGACGAAAAGAAAAACCAAAACGTTCTATTTTTTAGGACGCTGAGCTTTGTGTCAAACTGTTTTTAGTGCAAACCAGGTGCGCTCGATTGATTAATCGTTTGAATTTCATGGTCGATGTTTGAATATCTTGAATATTGAGCTCCAATATTTTGCATTGCCTCTGATCGGACAATATATCTGACTGAATCATTATCAATACTTGGTGCATGAAACTGCTGCACTTGAAGGAGTTTGTTGTTGTTTTATTCAATTTGAGAGAGTTTACGACTCATTGCACATTCTATACGCAATTGTAAACGAAGCCAAGCGTCACCGGGCCCATTGCGGCTTCATTACCCGGGATGTTGATTTTGTGAGATTCTACGTTCTAGGTTCGCTGATGTTTTACCCAGACTATAAGATCTGTCTGTGTTAAAACACCTTCGGCAGTTCTGCCTGGTGTCCATCGCACTGCCGAGCGAGGGGGCACCGCGGTATGCGTCTACCTAGCGAAACCGCAAACAGCGAACTTCGTGTTTTACCTGGGCCATGAAGAATAACAACAAACCAAAATTTACAACAATAAAAACACCGGAATACAACTAACGGGCGTCTGTGGCTGGAGCGACTCGTGCACGGTGTGTCGTCGGAGTGACTCCGCCGGCATGCCACCGTTCGGCATCAGCGACCGCCGAGCCGTTTTGTCGCGCATCCTCACGGACACATAGCCCTCGTCTGAGTCCACTGCGGCGTTCTTCATCTGAATCACCGGGCCTGCAAAAAACACAAAATTTGACCGGGTATTCGGGAGCTTGGAAGTTTCGTTGCCCCGTTATCTCAGTGCATACCGCAACAAAAAGCGTAAAAATGGAATTTCGAAAAAGACGGAGACACTCCAAAAAACTAAACTGAAATCTCAACAAATCTGTTGAGTTTTCTGTTAAGTTTTTTTGTTCGAGTGGACCTGATTTGTTGACTTTAAAAATTCACCTCAATCCAAAGGGCCATGCACAAAGTACACAAATTTGACTTCGCTTCAACTGATCTGCACCATACCCGTGAGACAGTGTGGGGTACCAATGTGCGCAGCTCTCAAAACCGGTGTGCAGCCCGCAAGAATTTTTTGCGGTGGCATTTTGGCGATACCATTTTAAAGGATGTGCACCATTTTGGGGCTCTGCACGTGCACCATTTTGGGGCTCTGCACCATTTTGAGGGCTGTGCACCATGGTGCAATGAAGCAAAGCTCGCAACAGTTTGTTCTTGCGGGCTGCACACCGGATTGAGGGTACCCACACCGGTACCCCACACCGTCGCGCGGGTATATGATCTGCACCGACCGTTCGCGTCCGATGGACGATTCGGCGACGGTGTACTTTGGTGGAACGACGATGATTGACAGTTGCCACGGCCGGATGTAGGTGGTGAGACGCTGCTAGAGTCCGCGTTGGTGCTACTTGAGGTGGAGGTCGAGAAGGGACGTGCGTAATTGGTGTGATTGGCGGCACTACGCTGAGGCTGAGTGCCCGGTGGCTTCTGCAGTGCCTGCACGGCACTAACGCGCTGCAGTGGTCGGCCACCACGTAACGTCAGTGAGTCGATGCTTCGGCCGGGTGCTTGCGGAGGACACTGGAGAAAGTTTTTTAAAGACCAGTATTCACAGGTTAAAAAGAGTGATTCTGATTGCCATCGAATCACATGCAGCGAATCAAGAAATCTTTTACTCCGTTCCCATTAAACAACCGCATGCGCGCTCACAAACTCAGCAAAAACCCGATCGATACCCGATGACAAGAGCATATCTCAAACACCCGAAACAGGTTAGAAGCTTGAGTTTAGCTTATATTGGGATAGGACCTAACCTATTTGTTCATGTTTTTGTTCTTTTTTCTCTTTTTAGGTGTGTGTTTTGTTCCCCACCTGTGCGCGTCTCACTGCCTCCGCATGTCCGTTCGTCTGCGCTGGCGGCACCGCCGGCGGAATCCACTTTGACGGCAGTTTGTTGTTTCTTTGCTGTTGCTGTTGTTGTTCCATCAGCAATTGCTTCTGTCGCGCAGCACGAATCGCGTCCACATTCTCGTAGGTGTCGTTCAGATGCAACTGCGACTTCAGCGACACGTAGGACATTCGTGGCTTCGCGTGATGGCCGATAGTAGCATTATTGCTATTGTTGTTGGCAGGATCACTGTTGTCGGTGGAAAGGTGCGGCTCACTTCGGCGCATGTTTAGCTGGTCGATCCAGGACTGGCGATATTGCTGGTTGGTTAGTCGATTGCGGGCCGGTTTCAGTGGGGCCGCGCCGGTGTTGCCTCTGTGAGCGTCCAGCGCAGATGGGCTGCCCGGCTGTAGGGCAGCGTTGGGTGTGCCGCTCGGTGGATGCTCGTGTAACGCGAGACGAAGCGACGCGACCACACGCTCGAACGTCAGCATGCCTGCGAGCAAAACATCGCATATAGTCGCCCTGGATGATCTGTATTATCTTTTTCTTTAAGACCTGCGACTCAATGCGGTTGTGGACGTGAAAGGAAACTAGTTGCAATCTGCATGCGGTAATTCAGAATAGCCTAAGTGACCCGGCTTTATTTAGGGGACTCGGATCTTTTTGCCCATTTTGAATTCCCGCGTTGTGCATGAGACTGCTTACGCATCCATGCGCGCATTGAGACGCGGGACCAAAATAAAAGATATTAGTATTAGCTGATTATACTTGCGACATTCTACTGCGTTTGTTGTGAAAATTTAGCTTGAAATTGATCAGTCTGACAAAGCAACTGCCGAACCGTCATAGAGAAGCGGTAAAATTGTCCGACAAAGTTGAAGACTAAGCGGTTTAAGCGGCATTCATGAAGCAGTATTTAATGACGCGCAGCTGTGCTGAAAGACAGGTATACGCGTCATTAAATACTGTTTCATGAATGCGCCGCTTAAGCCGTTTTGATTGATTGACTTTATTCTATTCGATTTTATTCGACACATTGTACAGTGTCAGGCACATGCACAACGAAAAAAACCAGCTTCCAAACCAGCAAAGCTGCGGCACACACAGTCGTTTATATTCTGTTTTTTACCGTTCTGTGGCACGCAGCGGCGTAGACAAGCGAGGAAGTTCAGCGGAATCGCGGGCATGTCGCACGCCTCGCGGCGGTACGCGGTCACAAACTGTTCGGCCCGCACAAACCCGTCGCCCGGCAAATCCAACCGCTCGAACAACGCCCGCAGCGGACGCACCGCACTCGGCGGCAGCATGCCCGGCTGCCAGCTACCGCGACGCTGGTTCATTTTTTTGTCGCCGGTTTTTTGCGGTTTTTTTCTTTTTTTGTTGAAATCGACAAAACACACTTGAAATTATTTGATGTTTGTTCGACAGTGTTTCTGAAAAAAATGTCGGGAACAACTTTTCCTCCCGCCGCTCGAACACACTTGACACAATCTAATTGTTTGCACGGGAAAAAAACCAAGTGCTAAATAAATAAACCACGGAACGGATATGTAGTACAATCGATATGTACACAAACATATTGAAAAAACTTCTCAGGCAACAGCTTTCAAATGCAATCGCAGTGATCTATTTTACTGTTCCTGTTCTGCTGAAGTGAAGACACTTTTGATACAGTTTTAGCTAAGCGGTGGCTGTGTTGGTTTAAAAAAGTCATCGTTTTTTCTTCTTGTCTAAAACGAAAACGCCGATTTATGCACCTGTACCTGGATTGGAAAAAGGATGTTTGTTACTGCAATGGGACTGAAATTACAAAACTAGACTGCACCATATGAGATGTGAAAGCGCCCAAGCGGCCGCACATAAATGTAATTTTTGCGTACATTTTGTCGTTTGATTGAGCAAAAAAGCACACTGGAGAACCGCACCAACAAAAAGACAATTCAGTTTTGTTCCACATTTGACAGATGCGTGCAGTTTTGAAAACAAGAGCCGTATGAATCAATCAAAAATTATTTACGAAATAATTGCGGCAGAGAAAAATGAAAACTGTAAAAAACGAATAAAAATCTGAGTAACTGCAGTTTTTGAAAAAAATATTATGAATGGCCTTTTACATTTGAATTTTCACTTGAATGCATTTTCATAAAATCAAATGACAAAAAAGCGGAACAATATGAAAGCATTTTTTAAAAGTGACGCTAAAATGTCGGAGTCAACACATTGACATTTTTTATTTGAAAAAGCTGGATATCATTCAGTAAAGCCGTGAAATGTTCAAAGAATGAAGATTCAAAGAATATGTCGACGCGCGCGTCAACGTGCGTGTATAACGTCGGGTGTCAAAACGACAAAAACGCGTCGCTAAAATCAGAAAATATACAAATGTACCGTACCCATGGACAATAATAAAAATTTCCTGAGACGTCTCATCTCTCTCAACGGTGGTGAGAATAATAAATCCGTCACCTATCCGGTGAACAATCAGATCAACAAATCATCAAATAATGGAAAACTTTTAAAATTTATGATCATCTATGCGCGGTGATGATCCACACAGCGCAATATTTCACATACAAGTTTGCTCTCAAAATAGCGCGCACACTTTGAAGTGTCGCTATGCGTTTGTGTGGTTGTCCGTTTGGTTTTCAAGTGCGTATGCTCTGGGGTTGCAGCACTTTGCAATTCACCTTCAGGAAATGTGCACTTGCTGAAACCCATTCCAACGCGCGTACAGGCGCATCATACTTTTGAACATTTTCAAAACGCATGCCAAATATTCGCGCACACCAAAACCAATGTGGACGCGTTATTTGGCCAAATAACACGTATATTCGCATCCCGTTCAAATAAGCAACGCAAGACGTATGGTGAGAGAGTTGAACGGAATGGAATGGAATGAATGACTTGGAGTTTAGTTGGAGAACAGGACTAGCCCAGTGGTGGTGTTTTTGGTTTCGCCACATCAGTTCAGACGTTTTAATCCAAAAGTGCAGCATACACGTTGCTGTTGTTGTTGTTGTTGCTGTTGCATGCATCTGTCCTGCGTAGCACTAAATGGTTGTCGCAAAACGTTGTTGGCGGTTTTCGGCATTTTCCATTTACCATACAGATCCACACTGATCCCATGCGTGAAATGAGCACATTCCAAAGAAATCTTGTGAGTAAGAGTTGTCAAATGTCATGTTTTTGGGCATTTACGCGTTTTGCGATGGTTTTTGTCGCGACATGTGGCAGCAACAGAGTGCTTGTTTGTTTATGGATGGGACTCATCACTAACAGTGCACGCTGAGTATGCGAATCCGTCATTGGAAAAGCACTGATCTCAGCGTTTTGTCTATCAGTTACTTTCAAAAATTACACACCATTCACTCTCGTTTTCCATTCAATTCAGGCAAAGTAACGAAATCTGTGCAAACAAGCAATCAGTGTAAACACAACAAAACTGTTTATCTTTGCAACATTCAGATAAGAATCTTGAAAATATCGAATCAGAGAAAAATGGATCAATGGAAGCTATTGACCGCACGCTGTGAGTGTGGTGGCTGACATATTTTCAGTTGAACATAGGATTCAATATCACTGCAGCTTGCTATAGACGCATTTTCAGGTGCAACAACAGAATTTTCCATCCCTTCCATAATTGAAAAGTGGTGTTTTCATAAAAAAAACATTGTTTCCAACATTGAGCATTTACCACCGTGATCTTTTTTATTATTTTACGTCAGTTGGAAGAATAAATAAACTTGATGGTTGACGTTAAATGTTCAAAAGCACAATTCGGAATATCCACTGAATTTTCAAAAAAAATCAATCACGAATAAGTGAAAACACACACTGTCGCAGATTTACTTTACACAACCTACTTACTTTACTGATTACTTAATTTCGTTTTTCACAACCTTTTTTGTTAACTTTTCAATATTTCGTCTGTTGATTTATTGTGTGTTGTTCGTTTTGCGGCGTTTTGTGGGAAAACTTAGTGCCGCAGTGAGCGTTTGAATAAAATTTCGAAAAATCAGATTTTTTTAGGGTCTGGAGTCAACAAAATCGCAACCTGGCGGCTCAGCGATTTGTAAAAATTAATCGCATTTGACAAATAAGGTATAACCGCACAAGTTCAACATTGAACGTGCAACCTTGCTTGCTGTTTGTGCGTATTATGTGTGTGGTTGCGCTTTTGAAAACATGCGTGCGTGATATGAATGGAAAGTGAAATACGATAAAAAATATGATGCACCGCAAAAAATACTTCGGGTTTATATGTCTCTCAATTTTCAAATTCCATCAAAAAATTCGAGACAAAATATTATTAAAAAAAGAACAGTTTTCAAGCATATGGTCGAGAACATACAACAAAAACAAAAATAAAACAAAGTTGTACAAACTCTGTTTATGACAAACGTTTTATTAAATAAAACATTTGCAAACATTTGAGGGCGTTGCCTTCAAACATTTCCCATCGTGAACTTGTCTATCCGACTGACAAAACGACAAATCAAACAAGCCGAACATAATTCTGGATTACAAAGTGTCAACGGAAATCCAGCACAAATATACAATGTGCGAGCGACTATAAAAAGTGAATCATCATGTGCAAAGTATCTAAAGTATCAAAAAATAATAAAAGACAACATTATTTCAAGACAGTTTTTTCAAATCGCCGTGCAAGCAAGCCTAAGCTCACAGGTGAAACTCTAAAAAAATCAGTCTTTGTCTGGACTATTGCGAAAGTGTAAAACCGACTTGATCGATCAGCCGTACCAAACACCAGCAAAAACTGACACGTTTTGAGTTCGGGAAACATGATACTAAAAATAACAACGTGAGCAAACCATTGAAACGATAACAACACAAAAAAGAATTTACCGTGGTGTGATAACAATAAAAAAGCTTGAAAAACTTTCAACATCGCATTACACTGAAACTCAAAACACGTGGGATGCTCTCAGATGTCCTGCAATGTCCTTGAAGAGGATGCAATGGTGAGAAGGCTTTTTGTGCGTTTGTTTGCATAGCCGAAATTCTTGAAAAAAATCAAAACTGTTTCAATTTGAGCTGCAGCAACTGTTACTGCACTTTCCACAAACATACCACATATTTTTCAGGGGAAAATTCGGATTTCCAATAAGTCCATCCGAAAACGACCCAAACTTAGCCTCGACACCAGTGGAAAAGGCGGGGCTGAGAAGCAACGGAGAACGGAGGTGAGAAAAACAGTCGTGTTGTTGTTGTTTGGTAATTCGAGCATAATGGTGAGTAAATACGACGCATCAGCAATGTGCATTGTGTGTATATGTGTTGTGCGTTTTGTTTGTTTCTTCTGATAAATGATTGTCACACGATGTCATGTGCAAAAACGTTGTCTCCAAAAACAATGTCTCCAAAACGTTGCTCTCCACCTCACCACCAACGTTAACTCGCGTTATGTTTTTTTCTTTGTTTGTGAAAAAAGCGAGCGTTTTGTTGCGTTATGATGCGGTTTGGCGTCTGCGGTTTCTTTCACTTAATATTTTATATATTATCAATTTTTTGGGCTCTTCTGCCGAATGCAGACGTAGAAAGAAAACTAAACTAGTTTCAATCCTTATGTGGCAACTCAAAGTCGCCTAAGTGACTCGGCCCTATGTAGGGGACTCGGGTCGGGTCACTTTACCAATTATGAATTCCCGCGTCATCCATGAAACTGTTTACCTGTCTATGCGCGCATTGAGTTGCGGGACCAGAATAAAAGATCATACCAATTCAATTGAAAGAAATGAAGAAAAAACATGGCATCAGGGAACATTTCGCTGTTTCGCAGTTTTTCTAGAGCGCCGCCGAAGCTCATGTGACAAAAATATACGTACCGGGTATTATTATCTGCACATGCGTGCGTTGTTTTGAATTGATCAAAGTGCATGTCGGTGCGGCACCAAAACTAAAAAACGGCTGAAACAATATTCTGTGAAAAAAGCTGTTTAAACAAAGTATGGATTAATAGAATACATTTGAAAAAAAAGGTTTTCCCACCGGCCAGCGCATGCGCTTATTATACCGAAGAAGATGCAGATGTTTTTGGATTGCCCGTTCATGAACGACTTGCCGAACAGAAATACAAGCACAAATGTGTACACTTACCGCGTTCAACTGTTCAAACCGAACCTACCGGCCGAAAGTGTTGGAACGCTGTGCGTGCGTGCGTGTGCTGTGTGTACGGAATGGCCGAGTAAACATGGCAGCTTTTTTCACAGTGCAAGGAGCGCGCGAAATTTGAATGAAAGAAAAAAAACCGTGCAGAAACCAAATTGTGTGCCAAATTTGGCGCGCTTTTTTGGACTGATGGATTCTTCATGCTATTCTGTTCGTTTTTTGTGCTTTGCGCACATGATTAGGAAATATGTTGGTATTTTTGAAAAAAGACAACTCCCAGTCTGCGACTGATTCCGCCTTGATCGACTGCCTTATTCATTCGGCCATACTGCACGCGTGTTGCATCTGCCGTACAAACACTATTTTTAGAATAATGGGCAACGTTGGGTTCACGGGACACTATTCGACCAACGTTTCCCATAAATGTACTGCACAGTGCTCGGCGCTCGCACTAACAAACAAAGTGTCCACCGTCAAAGTCAAAGTGAACAGCCAGCCAACCAAGCAAGTGATGACATACAAAATATGTGAAAAATATGTTCGCTATAAAATAAGAAATGCTTGATGGTACTACAAATAACGAATTCTTTTTTGTTAGATGCAGTTTCAGTACTTGAGTGCTACCTACTGTTATCGTCATATGATTTGAAAAATCGCATGCTTGAAAATGTATGCTTGAATTTACAGGCTGGATGAAAAAAGTCTAATTTCAGGAAATGACACCAACGGAAATAGCTGGGTGCGCTATCAAAGGGGTGCAAATTTATGTTTATCAGAAAGAAACGAGAAAGCTGACTGGGATGCGCTAGCAGCAGCTGAAGCCTCCCCCAGTCTGCAGACTTTTTGCCATACACAGAATGCAACAAAATTATTATAACAAAAAACCGCAGGGCTGTGAAAAACGTGAAATTCATTGTCTCTTTGAAAAGTGATCGAACCGCTTTGAACTGTGTTACGCCACAGCTTTGTGAATCCACTCAATAGTCCAACTGTTATTTCGTTTGGCTGAACCTGAACCTTATACCGATCCCCCCCCACCCCCGGCTCATTTTTTCCCTCACCCCCCCAACTCCCCTTTTATATATTTACTCAAGATATTTTCCACACATTCAAATGTTTTGCCTCAATTTGACATTTACAGTATTATCATACATTTCTTGATTTGATGCAGATTTTCGTTTCAAGAACAATCCAGTTTTCAGCTACAGATAGACTATGGCTGTGTGCAGCAAACGTTTGTCACTGTTGTCGTTAGAGGGCGCTACCTGCGCGCGCCCACTCTTTTATTGCTTTTCACTGTTGGCTTGAAAATCAGTTGAATAAAGTAGAACCACCTCGTTTCGTTGCAGCTGCATTTCAAAGCACCATTTGCGAAGACTTGCCCTTTTATTCAGATCAAGAAATACGTTTTGAAAATATTAAAGCGTAAACTTATAATTTTTATGAAACAAGAATAACATTATTACAAATTAATTTTCGGCAGTATTGCGGTGCGCTCAAACTATTCATGAAATGTCAACGTATCTTTATCGTTCGCATGTCCTCAACATCCAGTAGTCTTTGCAATATTCCAGTCACTTGGAGCCCTGACTGTAAAACAAATACGTAGCAGCGCAATTCGCGCCAATCGACAGCGCAAGACAAAGTAGGTCAAGCCGGTGGCAGAGCAGCGTCCAATCCTGGAGTCTTCGACGGCGTCGCTGTTTCTCGCTTTCATGCGTCAGCAAGCGCTCGACCAAATGCTGAATGACATTGGCGATCTGGCGGGTCGCTAGATACAGCTTACACTGCACCTTGAAGTAGGACGAATTGATGTTGGTGACTTTCTGAAATGGAACCTTTGCAAATAACGTTCATTTTGTGAACAACAAAAACATGGGAATAGAAAACAGTAGGAACTGATTGACAAATACATAAAGCATACGTCCGTGTAATTGGCCAGCTTTTCTCCCACCACGTGAGCGCTCGTGAACGTCTGAAAACAAGTTGAAAGTTTAAAATTTAACATTTTATTCAAAGAAATTTATACTGCTCAGGTACCTTCAAACGGTTTTGTTGGTCGTCTTCATCCGAGCTCGAGTGTCTTCTACGACAAGCTGCACCAATGAGCAGCGGCTTAGCAAGCTTCGGCACTTGACTGCCGAACGCAGCGCGACTGTGAATGTACATGATGCCAACTGCTACGACCGTTGCCACCACCATGATACACATCTCCCACAGGATGAACATGCCTGCACCAATCAATCATTCAATCTATTCAGCAGTCAATCCACAAATCAATTAGTCAACGAACCATAACTATTGTCAATTTTTTTGGGTTCTGCGATTGAATACGCTTGCAGCCGTAAAAAGGAAACTAGTTTCAATCTTTATGTGGCAATTCGCAATGGCCCTAAGTGACTCCGGCCATATTTTGGGTACTCGGACCACGTCACCAAATTTTGCATTCCCGCATCATGCATGAGACTGCGCGCGCATTGGGTCTCGGGAATACAATAAAAGAGCATAATCACCTAATTTCGGAAAGCTCGTCGCATTCTTCGGCATCAGTTCTGAGACCATCATGAGAATCACGGCCATTGTCAGCAACGCTGTCAACCCAATTGAAACCTTTTCCGAACGATCCTGGTCTGCTTGCGAGGGCGAAAACACGCCGATCAATGCCAGATTGGTGATCAGGAAACTGGGCACGGTCAATGTGACCATGTAGTAGAATGGTTTGCGTTCAATGTTCAGGTGGTACGCTACTTCGTACCTGAAAAGTTGTTGTTGTTGGGATTTTTCGGCGATGTTTTTTTAGCCAGGGCTAACTCAGAGAAGCGTACAGAACGCCATTTAGTGGGGCGCCAATCGAGTTGAACGAAACGGTGAAGCGACAAGAACATGATTTGTTTTTATATTTTTTTGAAAGAGATACAGGAATCATCGGGCCTCGGTGGTCAAGTGGACTAAGGCGCTGTCCCGGACAACCAGGGACGTGGGTTCGAATCCCACTCGAGGTTTCAAAACTTTTTCCGATGATGATGCCTGCATATCTTTCCAAAAAATATAAGAACAAACATCCCGTGCCAAAAGCAACACACAAAAATGATCTGTTATGAAAAATAGGCGCACCAGTATCCGACATCTTCTCCGTAGTTGATCAAATGTCGATAGCACGTATAATTCACGAGCCGCCACTCCGATACTGTAATTGCATCATTCTAAAGACACCTTGAACCACCAAGCAATCAGAAACGGAGATTTTCAATCATCTTACCGGAGCTGACTTGGAAATACTGCTGCCGTGCGTTTGGCGACCACGCGGGCGTCAGCACAATCTCAGTGTCTGGATATGCCCACGTGACGTAGGTTATACTGCACATTGGCACACCGGTTGGTTACTGGTCGTTACACAAAAACATATTATCCGCGGTTTCGCTGATGTTTCAGCCAGACGTAACATCCGTCTGCGCTGGTGATCATTTTTAGTTGGGTTAGCCCGGGTCTTGTCGTACTGACGAGCCTGGGGGCCCGCGGTATACGCTTACCAGGCGAAACCGCAAGAAACAGTGCTTGCACGTT